>CAAKHD010009414.1:304843-314894 GCA_901007705.1 Fistularia tabacaria | reverse complement strand
TTACTGTTTTTTGTTGGGGGGTGGAGGGGAGGAAATAGGAGGGGGGGGGGGGGGGGGGGGGGGGGGGGGGGGGGGGGGCGAGGCCAATGATGTGGCGCTCATAAAACAAAAGGGTTGCTTTTTTGATTTTGTTTTGTTTTTTTGGGTGGCCCTGGGATTCCTCAAGGTTCTCCGTTTTTTCCTCTCACAGTCCAAAAACATGCAATATCTTCATTGGAGACCCTAAATTGCCCAGACTTGTGATAAGAGAGTGAATGGTTGTATGTCTCTATATGAAGGCTGAACCCCTCCTCTTGCTCAGTCACAGCTGGGATAGGCTCCAGCACCTCCAATCCCCACAACCCTGAGTACTTGATTCACATTATGATAATGATATGATGATAAATGAATGAATGAATGTTTCATTGTGTTGACTACACACTCATTTATACAGACAGAGCAAAAGACAACTTCTTCTGCTTTCATTTCTGTGTGTGTTTCTTCGTTTTTGTTTTTTTTCTAAAGTGCCAAGTCACAACATAGCGTTTTGGTGGAGAAGATCACAGAGTAGCACCATTCACTTGAGTGACAGTCACGAAGCACTGATCGTTCAAAGATTATCCAGGGGTTCTTCCTCATTACTTCCTTAAGAGAGAACAGCCAGTCCTTATGAAGGATGGTTTGACAAGCACTAAATATTACCAAAAGGCAAACTGGCAAATTATCTAAAATCAAGTATTCATGTCGCCGAAGTGTAGACGAGGCCAATAGTAAAACAAAACAAACAAAAACAAAATGGGAAGAGGAAGCAGCAGAATTCGAAGAAGAGGCAGCGATGCACCAATGAAAAGTTTAAAAGAGGTGCGCAGAGAGGGAGAGGCCACTTAACCCTTAACTCATAAACTACGTGTTCTATAATTGAAAGGAAAGGGAGTGAGTCAATTCTCAATCCGGGTTTCCTCTGTCAAAAGCAGCGGCACTACAAAGGGCCTGGCAGTTCGCTCACACTCACTCCTTCATTGATTTTAATGAGGCTGTCCTCCTGTAACATACACTGAAGCTGAGAAAAATAAATCCCTGCAGTAATTAGAGAGCCCCGATCGCATGTTGAAGGCATGCATACGTGGAAGATGCCCATATGCGCGTGCCCTCCAAGCAAGCCAGACATTTCTCACTCTTTTCATCCTTCCAGTTTAATTTGTGTCATGCGGACCATCCGTTCTTCACCAGCCAGGACTTTAGAGAGAGTGAGCCGTATGCTGCATGCAGCCAAGATAAAGCCGTTACACAGAATCTGAACATAGCCGGACAGTATCTAAAGCCTACACCAAGGTTTACATTTTTCTATTGTCTTCTGTAGGTGGCCACATGAACCCAGCCGTGACCTTCACGCTGTGTTTACTCGGGAGGGAGCCTTGGAGGAAGTTCCCATTATTTTTCTTCTCCCAGACTCTCGGGGCATTCTTGGGTGCTGCAATCGTATATTGCATGTATTTCGGTAAGTTATTCTCAATTGTAAATTTAGCAGGTCTGGGAATGTTGGGTGAGGAACAGAGCCAAATGGATCTCTACTCTACCACCCTCCAAGAGACAAAGATAATTATAAACGGCGTTCTCGGAGTGCAATAAAACTGTCACTGACGCAAAATCGCTGTTTCAAAGTCACAATTACTTGACTTTGGGTGGGGTTTTCCAGCAGGTATGTTTACATACAGCAGGTATGTTTACATACCTTTCATGTACACACAGTGCCATCAGACTCTTGGAGATGGTGGAGATACTCCAAGCAGCGGCGTTCTGCATGATTCCAAAACTCCACAGCTGCTTCCTTTGTCCGTCAAGTGAAAATTCCACTTGTAGACAGCGATTGTGGCTTTTTATGAGATGGGATGTTATTCGGTTAGTGGTGACAGCTCAACGCTCTTGACAGCAGAGCTAATTTGTAATGATGTGGTTCGTAGCTCATAGATATCAGACTTTTTCTTTAATAATTCTTCCTTTTTTGGGGGGTCTTTGAAAGTCAATTCTACTGGGGAATATTTCAGCCACCACACCTCCTTATTTACATGGGGTTTCCTTTTGATAATTATTTCCGCAACGCCTCATATTTCCCAAATTAAAAATCTGCGCGTCTGGTATCATTTTCCTCAGCACAGACCCACAAATATTTGGTGAAACAATGAAAAGATTTGCTGCACAGAAGCATAGTGTGAACCCGGGGATGGTTGTGAAATGTTTATCCGCAGAGTAGTTATCTTATGTTACTCATTATATTCCAAAGTAACAGACAATAGTACCTGTAACACAGGCACGCATCTATTTTTTTTTTTTTTTTTTTTTGCCCTTGACACACAAAAACCTCAAGCTGTAATAATTAGCCGCTGGGCCACAGTCGGGTTCCATACTGAGACGGCTAATTCACGGATGAGACCTAAAGTTCCAGAGTCTGCTCGGTGGAGAGCCAACAGGAAAGCTTGCTTTTTAATATGAAAGGTTCGTAGCTGAATTCACACAGTGGGTCATGATGTGCCACGTTCGACTCATAAAATGATAATGATATTTTTTGAAAGGGAAAAACACAGCCATATCATCTCACTTAAATCTCAAAAAATATTCCTATGCACACCGCTGAGCTCCTCATAAATGCTAACATGCCCTTTTGAAATAAGTTTATATTGAAAATGTGAATCGGTCCCGAAATCTCCATGGAGATGTAGTAGATTTATGCTTGTGTGTTTTTCATTTGGTTTTATAGAGTGCAATTTGTTTATTTGCTCAGTGATATCTCTGTATGTCCAAGGTCCCATCTAGAGCTCCTTTCTGCAGCAGTATTGCAGCTTCTTACCCAAAGAGAAAAAGAAATGAAAGCAGTGCATGAATGCTGCTGTGTGGTGGAATCCTTCAGAACTTAAGAATGCCACTGGTCAAAGGTTATGTAAGATTACTGGAATCAATTTAAGTCTTAAATTTGAGTTTTGTATCTTCATCTGTGAATCAGAATCCTTGAAACAAATGCAGCCTTGAAATTAACCTGGAATAATTGAGGAAATAATAAAAGTGATGTGTGCGTACCTCCACCAGATGCATTGTGGGAGTTTAGCCAAGGAGAGTTTGCTGTGGTGGGGAAGAACGCCACCGCTGGAATTTTTGCCACTTATCCATCCACTCATCTGAGTTGGCTCAACGGAGTATGCGATCAGGTACGGTCCACTTAATTTTAATATGCTACCACTAGTTTTGCTTGAAACCTAACAAAAATCTACTATTCGGTCTTAATTTCTCTGTGATCTCTATGCTAAAGACAAAACACAGAGGATGATGTGCTCAGTGCATGTCAGCGGCTTTCAATGAAATGTCTAACGCTACATATCTGGTGCTTCATCCAGGTCAACACAATCACAATGTCCTCCACCATCGTCAGACACAGGAAAATGCTAACATCCTTAGCATGAGCTGAGGATGGATCTCTCATTTAAGCATTATTTCAACTCTGTACGCTGGCTATGACTGAGATTTTATTGACCCCCTGAGAAAGGAAATGTAGTTATTTACTTATTATTTAATTTATCATTTTCATTATTTATTTCGATTCCTATTTTTTTGATGGAGACAAGACCTCAAGCTTTTCAAGATGAAGGGATCTCCTCACGAATGATGTTATTCTTAAGGCCGGGTCATTAGCTGAATTTAATTACGGGTGCAAGCCTTCAGAGGCAGTAATGAACATTGCTGCTGCTTTCAGCAGTCAGATTTTATGTCTCTGCTAATAACAGCCAGAAATATGTTTTGCTGAATATCATGATGTCAACGATGTTGAAATTTGACCTTTTGGGTAGAAAATGTCAAATTGTCAACATGTTATCACAGAAGACAGTTTTCTCACTCGTGAGAAATATTTTTCAAAGTTATGACTCCTGGACTTTGTTTAGAAAGCGGTCTGGTTCCTGTCACACTAATCTCGGCTTTTCACCACAACAACATAACGCATGCTTCAGGTGGAGTGGGCAACAGTGGCATGCCCGGAGTACTCCCTGAAGGCAGGCCTCTTGGTAAGGCTCAAAATATCAACAAATAACTTTTTAATAACTCAACAGAAGTGTCTCTTCCCAGACTCCATGGCCAATCAAGTCGAGGTTATCCAAGATAATCCGCAGACTTTGTTATGAGCGGTTTCACCAAGAGGCTCTGGACTGTTTTTCTCGAGATCCTCGAGAGACCCTATTTTAGACCCTCATTATATTGCTGATGGCTTGTGGACCTGCTTGAGTTATAGGATCTGGACCCTCGTTTGGGTGTTGGCATCCCCATCGTTGCTTACGACGAATAAATGTATGTATTCTTTTCAGGATTCTTAAAGCTGCCACAGAATGAAATGGACAGGGTTTTTAGCAAGATTTTCCATGTGTGCGGCACAAGACCACTGTTACTAAGGCAATAAGTAGACGTAGAAAACAAGTAGATGTGAGCCTGCACCTCTCTCATCTGTTCGAAATGAGGAGTTTCAATCTCAGCAGGTCAATTCCTCTATTTGGTAAGAAGTGACAAATTAGTATCCATTAAAGTCAAAGTACTTTGGCATTGATTTTTTATTGTTCAGCCCAAACTGGCCTTCTGAATTGAGAATTTTTTCAAGAAATCTCAATCAAGAACCAAAGGTTCAGTCGGTTACTCAAGAATTTTAGTGATTTTATTCAATGTTTCTTTTACATATGAACAAACATGATTTGCTCTGCACCCAGATGAGAAATACAAACCAACAGGAGCTGACATGATGTGATTCTCGCAATTTCTCTTTCCACCTCCTATTTTCATCTGTGTTGCTGTTGTAGTGCTCCCAGCATCCTGTGCTGTTTGGAATATGTCACAGTATGCTGTGCAGGATCAATGATCTTCAGGCACTCATTAAAAAAAGTTAACAAGCATGAAAAATTTAATAGGTATACCTTTTTGTACCCGAAGAGATGCTCGCAAACTTTCCACGATGAATAATTTCATAAGTCTTTTAGCTGCATTTCCAACTTTTTATGGGTGACACACATCACAGTTTTCTGGAACCAATACGAGTCAGGAAAAGTATACAGTACAGTTTGAGATAAGTATACCATTGCTGGATATACTAAGAAATTAAGTTTAAAAATGTGTTTAAGATCATGATCAGGTTCATTATCTTTAGTCATAATTGAGTATGAAGGAAGAAGCAATTTAGAAAGTTTGAGAAAAATGATTGGAATGATAATAATTTTGATCGACATCACCTTCTTTTCTCTTTACATGTGGATCGACTTTTGGATCAACCGATCCTAGATTTATACTTTCCACTGAAGAACTGATACCCCGGACATTTTGTATTTCTTGCCCCAAATTATCAGGATGATTAAGTCAAACAGTTTGGCTTTGCAAGGTTAAATTCTACAAACAAAAAAGGGAGAAACATTAAAGTTTCCAACATGATATTCAGAGAGATTTTTACATCAAATCCCAGTTGCGTGTAGGCATGAATTGGCCACATCCACACAAATACACATACATATGCAAACTGTTCTCTGGAAATGTTATGGGAAAGCATTACTTTAATGCATGTCACCAAAAATTAACCATGTTGTACCTGTATTGTACCTCTAGATCATTGGAACAGCTGCATTGATGATGTGCATCCTTGCAATCGTTGATCCGAACAACAATGCCGTGCCCCGGGGTCTAGAGGCCTTTTCTGTTGGCTCTTCAGTGGTGGTCATTGGCCTGGCCATGGGTTTCAACTCGGGCTACGCGGTGAACCCGGCCAGGGACCTGGGCCCGCGTATTTTCACGGCTCTGGCTGGCTGGGGCCCCGAGGTTTTTCTGTGAGTATCTTGTGACTTTTGACTTGCTTAGAAAACGTATAATATCTACGATATATAAACGCTTTGAATCCTTGAATCTTTGAATATGTGAGACATCTCAGATCGTGACTTCGGGGAATGCAAACAGAAATGTTTCTTTTCGTGGACAAAAACTCTATTTGTTCAAAGTCCCAAGTATCTTAGTTAGTAAAATTAGAAATTCCATTGAAACTGCTCTAAACATTAATTACTACTCAGAGTGCTGAGAAGTTTAATGTGAAAAAATAAAGCAAACAGAAATGTCTCTGTGCAGAAATCATGAGCGGTTTAGTAGAGATGGAAAATTGTTTCTCACAAAACTATTAATGTAGATTGTCTTGAGAAACTGAACCGGGGGTTTAGGGAAGAGATAGTGCTGGTGAGTGCAATAAAGTTACACTTTATGGCACTTTGAACACTTTAAGAGAAAGTACAGGGAGTCCCAGTGTGTCGGAGGAGAAGCTGGCATCTATAGGGCCGGCATATCCAAGATTCAGAACCTCACAACTATGACTGTTAAATGAGTCCAGAAATGAGATTCCCAATTCTCTCTGAATCTGTCCCAATTTTTAGTCGATGAAATCGAAGGTACTATTTTACTTTGCATAGACAATGCCAATAATTCAACGCGTGCAGCCCCCTTCACAGGTCTGAGCCTCAGGAAACCAATGCTCTATTCGCTCAGGGCTCATGACACTGGATCAACTTGCGTGAAGCTGCTCTTTGTGAAATATTGGCTTGGAACAGAAATGCAGGGAGAGTATTTTTGTTTCCTTCAAATCAAAAACACAGAATTCTCTCATATCAATCTGATGAGACCCCAGACATGCAGAATGTTTGGGCCTATGCCTCAGTGCAGAACATTCCTGATTCTGTTTTCTATTATGGCAGTTGCAACGTCTCCTCTTCCACAGGGAGGCAGTCATGGAGGCTGGGGATGTGGTTAGGCAGAAGTCTCTTGCTCCAAATTTTAACATTTTTTCTTTGTCTCTAAAGACTTTCTTTCAATAATTGGGGAATGAGAGAGTTGTACAGTGCATTATTCCCCAGTAGAGGAATTATGTAGCCGCTCTCCTCTGCATAGTTACAAATCAAACATACATCATAGCAACCCAATGTCATTCTTTTTCCACATCCACCATGAATACCTAATCAATTTGGCAGCTCTCTGACCAATAAAACCATTAAATGTGTAAATAGCAACACTGACATTTGGAAATATTTAGCGGAAATATCAAGAAGCATTGGATCTTTTGATTTTTTTTTTTTCTCTCGCAGAGTGAGCTCTTGCTGGTTCCTTGTTCCCACCTGCGTCCCGTTTTTGGGTGCAGCGGTAGGCGCGATGGCGTACCAGCTCATGATCGGGTGTCATTTAGAGGGACAAGTGCAAGAGAAGCAGAGGAAGAAGGAGGAGGAAAGTTTTAAACTCTTCAGTGTTTCAACAAATGAAAATGCATAAACACCTTTCTGTTAATTTACGAAGAGTTCTCTGTAGTTTTTCAAATATTACCCCCAATAGTAAACTTTCCTAAATGAAATTTTTTCCCCCTTTCATCTGCAGTTTCTGAGAAGATGTGCCACGTATCCCAGTTTGTTTTCAGTTACATATGCTTTCATCTCTCTGCTCACACAAAACCGTTTCCTTCATCCGCCGTGTCTGACAAGACACGCACGTCACCCCGGAGAAGAAAAGGCTAGACAACAGTCTCGTTGAAGGATTGGAAGTCTTACACATTTCAAGCAACCTTCAAGTTCACCTTTAATTCAAAAAAGCTTTTAAAAACACGCATTGTCACCTACAATTTCCCCCACTGACATTTAATTCTTATTATTCTCTTCATCTGTTTATGCCTTTTAACACCTCATTGCATGTTTTGTCTAATGTTTACTCATTTTACATTCTGTTAAAATTTAAATGTGATCGTCTAATTATAAGTTTTTTTTTTAAATATCACTCTCATTATTCGCTTCGAAGTAGGCTGATGCACAATTTTAAGCTACTCTGCCAGAAATGTATGCATAATATATCCAGTTTCTTATTGTTAATACCATTAAATCTGTCTTACATTGCTCTCTTAGGTTGTACTCTCTCGGGTGAAATCTTTCACCATCATTTTGATGGTACGCCCACATTTGAATACCTCATTACAGCACTGAGTGGTAGTATCACTGGTGAACACCATTACTTGAACTAGTTAGCAGGTAGCCACTTTCAAGTAGGGTAACACCGCTCTGGATTCCAGTATGCACACGGAAAGAGTTATGAAATTTAACACACTTGTCGTTCCTCAGTCAACGAAGTGAATCAGCATCTGTCAGCAACTAGTCAAAAGTTTAAAAAACTTTTATTTCAAAAACATGTCTGTGCCTCTGCTGTCTCAGTCCCACTGCCTGAACAATGTTTTGGTAAACCGAGCTGATCACTTCCAATCAAATTCCTCTCAGAGTGAGCGGAAAGCCTAAGTAACACAGCGGTTTACCAGATGCACATGGAGACTTCCAGAAGGAAATGTTTATTGAAGAACCTTGATGAACAAATAAACAGACCGCGTTTCATCCAAAGTGGTATTAAGGGCCTCAGTAGAGAGTGGGACAAAGGGGTGCAACAATTTGCCTGAAGGTGAATGGGATGCTGTGGCTGCAGGACTTTAAATCTGAGTTGATTTTAATGATTTGCCATATGAATGAGGCAACTTCTGTCTTTTCATACTTGCATCAGCAGAGGACACTGCTAAACACTAGAGAGGGAGCTAGTCTTCTCGTTGACTCAGTCATGTCCGACACATATCAGTGGATTCATTAGAAATTAATATAACTGACTGATCTTTACCAAAATGTTTTACAATTTTAGAAGAAGAATTCCATCATATTTTTACCTGGCAATATTATTCTGTTTATCAGTAATAATGATAGTGGTAGTATTAATGATAATAATAATAATAATAATAATAATAATAATAATAATAATAATAGTGTTCATGAAGTTAGATATTTTGGAGAGAAGGTAAGAGAAGCCAGACTGAGATGGTTTGGTCATGCACAGAGGAGGGATGGAGAATATACTTTTAGACGGATGCTGGAATTGGAGATGCTGGGCAGGAAGTCAAGAGGAAGTCCGAAGAGAAGATTTGTGGACGTAGTGAGAGAAGATATGAAGTGAGTTGGCATGAAAGAGGAGGATACAGAGAATGGGGTTAGATGGAGAAGGTTGATTCGCTGTGGCGACCCCTGAAGGGAAAAGACGACAGGAAAAGAAGAAGATGAAGTTTAACTAATCCAAACAAAAAAGAAACTCTGTAGTTAGAGAAAGTAATAATAATACAGCCACCAGTATCATGCCATTAGTGGCACTTGCCACATTTCTAAATGTCCTCAAAACATTTAGTTTGTCCCTTTTGGTTAAGAATGCCGCAGGTGGTCCTGCGTGTTAGGAAATTGGTCTTTGTTTGAAAAAAGAGGTCAGGAAAGGTAGGGGGATTGCTCAAAATAACAGTTAAACCACTTCAAAATCTGGGGAGACAAAAAAATCTATATAACATACAAATCAATGAGCATCAGTGCTCAACCTCTCATGTCAGGGCAGCAAAAGTATATTTCGCATTAGCTATTAGTAATTACATTTTTAGAGTCTCTGAGAGAATATCAGTCGGCCAGATCATATAATTGCTTCAACTTCAGAGACAGATGTCTGACATTTGCTGCCCCCTCTGACATGACCTTTGTTATGGTCGAACACACACTTTTGGCATCAATCTAACTGTGTGCATCTGATATGATTATATACTTTTTCTCCTGGGCAGAAGCCTTGAAAGTCAGGGAATGAGTTTAATCTAGCAATAAAGACGATTCAGCTGCGAACTGTGACAAAAGTATGGAAAAAAGCTGAATAAAGTTTGAACACATATCCCCCATTGTACACAAACAGTATTAGTTGTATTATTAAGCAAACGCAGGGGACGCCTTATGTCACACTCATCCCTCGGTCATAGCGCACATGGGCGATTCAAGCTGAAACCTTGAACCACAGCGCCATCATGTGGTAACTTAGGGTATCGCAGAGCAGGCCTCTTTTTTTTTTTTTTTTTTTTTTTTTTTCTGTAGTTTCGCCACTCAGTGTTTTTCTGTGAATGCTCCTTTGAATTTTAGATTTTGGATATTGGCAGTCCTTTTTTTTTCCCCCAACACCAAATTTTTTTTTTTTTTAAGGGAAATGT
>CAAKHD010009414.1:248120-304823 GCA_901007705.1 Fistularia tabacaria | reverse complement strand
ATCGGGCTTCGGTCCCGGCTTTTTTTTTTTCTTTCTTTTTTTTTTTTTTTTTTTTTCGGGTTGTGCAAGGGCCGGCGAGAGCGGTGAAAATCCCCCCCCGGGGAAGGGGGGGGGGCCTTTTTTTTTTTTTTTTTTTTTTTTTTTTTTTTTCTCTGTAGTTTCGCCACTCAGTGTTTCTCTGTGAATGCTCCATTGAATATTAGATATTGGATATTGGCAGTCCTTTTGTATTCCTCCAACACCAAATGTATTTGTTTTTTTAAGGGAAATGTGTGTGTTTAGAACGATGTAGACTTTGAATTGAATTGTCAGAACAAATTGAATATATGGTTCAGCCACACCGTAAGAAATCCCCTCTATGGACCCCCTCCACCAACAAAACTGAAAAATAATCATTGGAATTCATGTTCTCTGAACTGCAATGGGGAGGCTGCAGTTTAACGGCTTTGTTTCCAACCAGCAGTCTGCCCGTTATTGTATTGCTTTTTCTTGCATGGATATTTAGTGAATAACTACAAATAAAGGCCGTTTGATTTACTGCCTGATAGAGAAATCAAGTTCTGACATGTCATTGTTGTTGATGGGCTGTAAAGTGCTCATTAACTTACAAACCTCTGGGTGCTTCTGCACAATGACGCAGGGCCTTCAGAAACAATTGACACAAACTCCTACACACTCACTCTTTTGTCAGATACACAGATTTTCTGCAGTGTGGAAATGAATGGATGTTTGTTCAACAACCCTTCCTATATATTGCTATTGAAACACAGGCTGTGTGTTTCTTAGTTCACTGTACTATATAATTACGTACATAACAAGTTATTCCAGTCACTAGCCTCCAATCAAATCAGGTCATGAGCCACGTTGATGTGTTTTTTCCATATCAACATCATCCCCCAAACGCTCTTTAGCGTCTTGTATTGCAACATGTACACAATGGGTGTCTAAGCAGAATTGTCATTTCTAGTTATTTTACCTGGGCACTGAAATTGAATACTACCAGCTCGCATGCACCAGGAAGCTCTGTGTTGACTCAGTATATCCAAAAATTCACACAGAATAAGCCATCTGTACTGTACCTCAAATGACTCATACCTCAAGTTTGCAAATTTCCTGTGGTGAGATCAAGCTGAGTTTATCTCATAATCTTTTTTTCCTGATCCAACTTCCAAAAACTGAAAAATTCTCGTAACAAGCAAAGCTGACTCTGAGGTGGCTTCATTTGTTTAAGAACAACACAAAAACATTTATACATATGCAATAGTGGCCGAGCAGTCGCTCATTGAATTCTAAATGTCCTGCCAGTTGTAATGAGCAGGGCAAACGAAGGTTTGAGACTTTCTATCTAATTTATACCAAGACAGGATAAATAATGTGTTAAGCCATGATAAATGTGTCAAATCCAGCAAAAAGAATCTGCAAATAAATATATTCAAAATTGGATAATTAGATGAATACATAAATAAATAAATAAATAATAATATTACGAAATAGTGCCATGAAATTTTTGAGAAAATCATTTTTTTAAATTAAGAATCACCATTTAATACATCAACCAAACTTCCTTTCTATTCTGTTCAACCGCAATGTAATGAGAATAAAAAAAAGTTGACAGTGATATTTTTCCCTTTCTACTGTTCAGAGACTTCTTCTGTTCTCCAATACTGATGTTCAAAATGTACCTTTATACCAGCAAACAAGCCTCAGTGTCAAATATCATGTGTATATACTGACCTGTATACAGGCTATTTAACAGCATTGTTAATTGTAAAACTATCAATCTCAATGATCATGATAATCCCCTTTTTACAATTTCATGGTTCTGTAAGTATTCATCAGATATCTTGATTAGGCTTAGGCCTCCAGACTGAAAGGTGCCTGAAACGCATAAACATTTCTGCATTCCAAAATAGCAGGTTTGATTCCATGATGGAATGGATTATTACAGGAAATAAGAAAACGGGGCAGGTACCACACCTTTGGAAGATAACCAAAATATTCTAACCACCTGAATTTCCTCCAAGGTTTTATCACAAAGAACTAGATTTGTAAGTAAACTAAATGCATATGGCACACTGCCAAGAGTGTCAGAGAGTATACACACTTTTGTTTTCTACATATGTCACGAATATATATATACATATATATATATATATATATATATATATATCCTTCAGTCAACTTGTCGTATAGTATGCATTTGAACCGCGGGTGGTAAACACCGTAGTGGTAGCAGTAGCAGCGGTGGTATTATTACCACCTCTTATCTGGATGCACTGATCTTGCTTAAATATTGGCCAACTATTTCTCTCATGAATTCAAATCGTCTACCACCGCATGCCTGACAGTATGGCTTTCAACTTTTGAGCCCAAGGCAATGCCAATTCTGAAGTAAGAGCGACTATTCAATTTGAAGAATTCAGTAGATTCCATATTTTAGGTGCGGATGATTTCCAAATGTTTCCACTGCAAGTGTTGAGAAAATGGAGGCAACTTGGGCTCATCCTTGCTGATCATACAAAAATCAGTAATACTACCATCAGATTTGATACAGCAGGACTCCTAGATGATCTTTGAAACTTAACCTTGGCATGTGCCAAGTCATTGCGTAATTTTTTTATTTCATTTGGTCATTTTTGGTTCTTTTAGTCTTGTGGGTTAAATCCCCCAAACTTAGGAGCAGTTTTCAATGAGTTTGGGAGGTTGGAATCACCAGCTGTTTACTTTATACAAGCACACATTAAGCAACTTATTTCCTCACCTCACAGCTAAAATGTGTCAGTAGAACACTATTAAACAAAACAAATATAAACACAATGATCAAGAATGAAATTATCAGAAAATAAATACAACAATAACTATGATATGCACATGTAAAGGGTGAATCTTTATAAATGAAACGGTAAATAAACAAAAATAAATTAAATTAAAATCATTGCAGGGAAAAAAAAATACCCTCACAATCAGCCCAATGCAAAATAGTAAATGCATTTATTTTATGTTGTAGTTTATGATTTAAGTGTATAACAAACACATTTCACTCCCAAACCCCAAAACTCAGCATTAGGTCACGTAAACCATCAGTCATTGCTGAAGGTGGATGTCGGGTGTGGTCCTCAAGCTATACATTTGCCATGTATTGATGACAGCAATGAAATCATGAATGTGTGATATTGCGATGACGGGTCTCTGACAAGTTTCTAATGATATTGCTGGCGTGCGGTCAGAGTATTGAATGTCGGTCAGATTGGAACTTCTGCAAGCCTCAAAATGCAAGGATGGAGTGGTAAGAAGAAAATGTAGGTGCAGAAAAAGCATTAGCTTCGTCATGGTTGCTTTAGAGAGGTGGATGAGATACCTTAAGTGACAGCAGAGGTATAGGAATGACCGACATGATGCCAAAAGGATAATTCACTTAAATGAGGATTTACATCAAATTATTTGTAAACAAAACTTTTTGCCTTTCTAGAAGTCTGTTAAAGAAAACCACACAGAAGTGAAGCAAAAGTCACAAAAGGCCCAATCACTTCCATCTCTTGGAGATAAGGGAGGCCAGGGAACCTGTTTTGGTGGACTGGTGTCACAGAATTCAGATGAACTGCAGAGATTACATTAGTTTAATGATGAGGTCATTTGGTGCATAACTGAGACTGTGAGAAATGATCCAGCAATCGCATAACTGCACAATGGTGAAATAGTTTACTTAATTATACAAATTGTTGTTTTGTTGTTGAACAAGACATCCGTTTTGTGATTCCAGTGCTTGATCCAGATAAAGCGTAATGGCGATGGGATAATAGAAAGCGCCAGAGTCTAGAAAATGTGGCAGATCCATGAAATATCTTGTCTATTGAGACATATGCCCGAGTTCCTCATATTTTAGACTGACGCTGTTCCAGTGACCAAGTATTCAGGTGTGAGTGCCACCTACCTCATGCATTTTTTACTTTTTTGTTTTCTATAGTAATTTGGGTTGCTCTTTTCTATTATAGTTGTAATTTTTAGCAAGTTCCCGATCCAAATGCAAGAACACTCCAGAGGTAAGGCCTTTTCGGGGATTTATTTAAAAGGAGGCCCACCTGTTCTGGGTCCGGGTTTCTGGAGCCGAGGGAGTCTCAGAGAGGCAAGGTCAGGCCAGGCAGGACGGCCCTGGCATCCACCGACGGGGCAGGAGTCTCAGGGAATTGCGGGGAAGCCGATGAGCCGTAGACCTCTGGAACCATAGGGGTCGTGGGGGTCCCAGGGACTTGCGGGGGAACCTGCGAGATGTAGAATTCTAGAACAAGGATCTTGCAAGGAAGGGCGAGACCTAGAATTCTAGACTTCGGAACAAGGAGAAGATAATGGATCTTACTGTGGAAATGAAGATCCACCAGGAAGGACTGACTGGAATCCAGGAGGATGAGTGCATCTGGGGTGGGGGTAGCCACTGCAGGTTTAACAGTCCGGCCGACAGGACACTCTGGCACTAAAGGGCTGGCAGTTTGCTCCTCCTTTCCTCCATCTGACAAAGCTTGATGATCCGCAAGTGTGCACTGCACCCCAGCTGAAATCCATCCTGCTGTGTGATGTATTGGGTTGTGCTTGTCTGCTCTGGTCATTTCCCCTGAGTGCCGCCATGGGGGCGATCGTGTTTATTTGTGCTGTGGTTGAGGCCGTATCGTTGGTCTTCCTCTCCAGTGCGTCAGTAAAGTACTTCCGGTTTGGCAACGCGATACTACGGCTTCGCCTCCGTTATATAAGTAAAATCCCAACCGTATTTGTACTGAAGCACACTTGCTTGTGGAACATAATAGAAAGGAACTGCACAGACTCAAAAGCCCTGATCCCAACAATTATCTAATATTAATGTAACCTCAGGGGGGGGGCATAAGTCAGTGTCTCTCTGACAATGCAGAGGGTTGCATCAGGAGAGGCATCCAACGTGAAACTTGTGCCAAAACCAAATATGCAAATCGAATCTATGAACGTCATATCGGTCGAGGCCCACGTTAACAACGACTGCCACTGGTGCCGATAACCTACAGGGTGCCACTGGAAATTGGGCTACTGTGGGTCAAAGAAGGAGGAAGAGGAAGAAGGAAAGGAGGAAGGCTTGTTCAGAAGCCGAGAGAGACGAGGAAAGGCAAGAGTCTGGAACTGAGAGTAGGGACTCTAAATGTTGGGACGATGACAGGAATAGCTAGAGAGTTGGTTGACATGATGCAGAGAAGGAAGGTGGATATACTGTGTGTCCAGAAGACTAGTTGGAAAGGCTAGAAGCTCAGGAGCAGGTTTTAAGTTGTACTGGTATTGACGGAAAGAGAGATGGGGTAAGAGTTATTTTGAATGAGGAGTTATTATATTATAGAATATTATTTTATATTGCCTTATATTATCGTTGTTTTGTTTTGTTTTGCTGTTGAACACACAATCTGAAACAGAAAGTACCAGACCATATGTGTGCGGGAGGTCAATCAAGGGTGAATCATCCAGCAGACGGAGAACAGATGGAATCCTTTTTTTTCCACTGGATAAGCATTTCTAATGCAAAGTAAATATTTAGATTGTCTTTCCAGAATATTTACAAGCTTCGATGTGTTGCATGCTTTTGCCAGAGACCACAAATCATTTACCAGCGAGGTATTACTCAGTGAAGCGACAGCGCAGGGGGGAAGGAGTGCAAGAAGGAGAGCGAGACTGAACACTAGTTACTCTTTCCGTCACATGGAGGATCTGGGAAGGGAAGGGTCCAATTTCCTGATCCCCTTTTACCCTGACGTCGGTGCTGAGGGGAGTTTGGCTAAAGCAGATAGGCTTTGCTAAGCGAGAGGTGAAACGGTCTGCCACGGTCTGCGACACTAACTCATAGGTGCGGGAACAAAGGAAGGGGCTTGGAGTGATGCTGCAGTCATGTAGCTCAGAAAGGAAGGGATCGGACCCATGAGTGGATGAATGATCACCAAAGTGCTGGCTGTAAACTCTTCCGTTGACCACCCCACTGCTTCCCACCGCCTCTCCAGGAATGTGCTTGTCGAAGAAGAAGAATGCAGCAAAGGGTGAGTACAGTGATCCATTTACAGACAGCTGGCTGCTGGCAGCAAGGAGGCACCAGATTCAAAGTTTGACAGCCAAGATACAATTCGCAAATTAAAAATGAATATATGAATAAATAAGGAGTATGAATAATAATTGTCACCGCCCACAGATTTATTGTTGAGTTTTTGTCAGCCTAAGGGAAATTTTTAACACACCTCAAACCTCACCTTCAAATGGTAATGCAATTCTTTCCCTTACATTTTAACATCCATCAATTGCCACCCTTATTTATGATTTTATGTTTTTTACTGAGATGAGCAGGTGATTCACTTTGAGATCCAATTATGATGAACTTCTCAAGAAGAATTTGAGCGGGGCATTGAGGACATGGATGGAAATGTAATAACATCTCGAGGAGTAAGGTGCTGGGTTTCAAACTGTATTTGATTATCCAAAGCTTAGAGAATGTAGAGTTGATGGGAAGACTAGAATTCATTATGATTCATCCTGGATGAATCGTGGATGGAATCAAAGCAGCATTGAGTTCAGTTTTTGTGTGGTGTTTCCTCTCAGTCAAAGGCCTCCTTTGAAAATACACAGCTCACACTGAGACTGCCTGACTATATCAAAAAATAAAAATATATATCAAAGTTCTTTGGGATTTTTGTCGTATCGCTGTTAATCTATGATATTACAAATGATCATATTACAAACATTTTACATGCTTTATGTCCTTATTCACAGTTTATGTGAAAAAGGAGTGTGTCATGTTATGACATTGTAACATATAATTATCTGCATTATAGTTATAGTTATCCGCATTCTTGTAGGGTGTGTTCATGTACAACAATTTAAATTTGCTTATTATCTCAAGACAGGCAACGAAAATGTTCTCATGTTAGAGGTATGTTGCTATGCAGAATAGAGCCACATAAATATAGGATACCTTCGTCGGAGTAACCGCAGAACACAGGCTCATAATTCAATGTCGAGTACAGGGGCTGAGTGCAAAACATTCTATCGTAGAGCTCTCTAAAAAGGAATTCTGAACCGCTTACATCTACCTGCTCGAGGACCCCCTGCAGTGTTGTTTAAACATTCAGCTCTTTTTGCACATTCAAATCAGGCATCAGGAAGTTTGTGAGAGTGCAGATATTGAGGAATATCCTCTTCCTCAGCAAGACACCGAGAGCCTTTTTAATTCTCACAATACGTCCTGCAGCAGTCATTTGATTTAGCAGAGTGTAGCAATGGAGCTTAAGGGCAGTTTGATATTAAGAAGCGCCTCCGTACTTGTGTTTCTCTCTGCTAATGTGAGAGCGGAGACACTTTTATCCCATTTGGAGTCGTTTATGTGGAACTTCGGGAAACAAAGTAGTTCAATTAAGTTAAGTAGTTAAAACAGCTCTGTTACTCTGATGCTTTTGCTCTTGGATGCCACTATTTTTCAAGCAAAGCAACCTGTTGATCTATTTGTTGTGGCTCAGTTGGTGAAGTGGATGCCCTTATAAGTGGAAGGTTGAGGTACTGATTCCTAGTTCCTCTTGTCTGCATGCAAGTGTCCTTGGGCATGACACTGCCACCCCAGTTGCTCCCCATGGTCTGGTTAGCATGTTGCATGGCAGCTCTGCCTCTATTGGTTTACAAGTGCCAGTGGCACGTGTTGAGGTTCATGCCTGGTGAGGCACTGGCTCCTTTGGAGTCACATTTACAATTGCAAGAACTTGAAAGGGTATCTCATTACTTATTCAATTGGGAGCATGCATATTGACTGACCGCTTCAAAAGCGGCAAGTGATAATGGATAAAGCAAAAGTGCTATGCACCCTCCATGTGTTCTACATAAATCATACTTATTCTAAACAAATAAAAGTATCGAGAGATGTGCAACATATTTTGAATTTTGACCCCCAGTTAAACTTTTAGTTGTTTTTAAAACTGTCTAATCTGATGCTTTCATCATTTTTAATACAGGTTGCTCACTTTTCTCTCTCATTTATTGTCTGATCAGCAAGAATAATTATATCACACACTTGGGTTAAAAACATTTCACAGGCTGTAGAAGGTCATGGTGTATATAATAATATAACAAATCTTTCTACAAACATTATATTGCCGACATGCTGAGAAGGAGAAATAAGCCCACGGCTCACAGCCCAGTTTCCTGAGGGACTACATCTTCAGAGGTGAGGCTAAGCTCGCTGCTGTGGTACTTCAACTTGTCGCCCTCTATCTAATCTGGAAATGCGAGAATTCAGCAATTTGTACCAAAGAAAATGTTCAAAATGATTGGAATCACGCAGAAAATGCATCCATAACAAAAATCAGAAGAAAATACGAATATTCATTTTGCAATGTCATTATTGAATCTTTTTTTCTGCCTCTCCTGCCTTCCCCGACCTTACGTCCCTGGTGAGTGCGTGTGTAAAGGGGTGAATGTGAAATCCACATAAAGCACTTCAACACTGCAAGGTGATGAAAGTGCTATATACATATATGCATTTATAAACCAAGCCAGAAACACAAAGCATCCACATTAACAGGCTTCACACTTAATTTCTCTGCACTTAATAAAATACTGTTATTAAGTTCAAACATCACCAAAAAGTAAAATCCAACACTATATCTATTTTACCAAATCAATGAGAACACGCAGTCTAACAAAAAGTATTCTCTCTTATTCTTAATTACTGTAAAAAAATGTTGTATATAATTTATAAATATAAATAAATAAATATATATATATTTATTATTTTTATTATTATATATAATATATATAATATATATACAATATGTATATATATATATATATATATTTATATATATATATATATATATATATATATTCATTTATTTATTTATTTTATTAAGTGCAGAGAAATTAAGTGTGAAGCCTGTTAATGTGGATGCTTTGTGTTTCTGGCTTGGTTTACGGACACACAATTCGATGTATTTTCTGCAGAGGCTCTATGTGTTTGTCATTGTTACTGTTAAGAGAACAGGTTTGATCTGTCCGATTAGAATAACTCTTGCTCCCATTTTCCTATATCTACTGCCAGTGATCAAGATGTCCGAAAGTTATCCTCATGCTTCAGCACAAGTTATATCCATGTTTTCATTCTATTTATAGGCTATCTCGCAATTTCTTCCTCTTTGGCAATCTGCATCCATTCTTGAGCTGTAAACAACAAAGAAGAATCTTTGTCTTTAGTATTATTCTTTTCCTTACTATAGTTTGTCATTAAACAGCCACATGGAAAATAACAATCTGCAAACCAGTTAACTGATGACAAAAGCAAAAGGTGGGAAGCAATAAATGGTCTCGTTGAAGTGTCATGTATACATTTTACACAATAATATGAAGAGTCAAAATGGTGCCATTCAAAATAAAGGATTGAATATTTCGGTAATAATCCATATAATCTGGGAATATGCGAATGTGACCTCACAGATAAGCAGTCACTGCTCTGGTGCTACCGGGTTGCGGGGGGGTACAAATTCCCTGTTAGTAATTTGCTGTCAGACAATCGAGTCGTCATCTTCAGTCCCCTGAACAGTGATTTGCATTCCTTGGAATTCTAATTATCATTCGAGTTTTTCAGAAGTCTTCATAACCTTCAACTTCACCATAGTTCTTGTCATGATTTCATCAGTCTCTGTCTTGCACAGGTTATTTAGCGCTTCTTTGAGATGGTGGTAAAACCACATTGTCTTCGGATAAATTATCATTTTCAGGCTTTTAGGGACAGACAGTGAGAGTTGCATTCCTGGAATGACAATGCACTTCAGCTGTAGGTAAATTCAAATACCTCATAATTCCTTAAGAAGCACAATCGAAAAAAACATATTTCTTTATTGTGTTCTGGGTTTGAAATAAGAGTGCTGCTGGAATTTTGTCTGGTGATTCAAATTTTCAGGGGGTTTTCGTCTGTCAGTTTAACTGTAATTTTTATTCAAGATAAGAATGACAACTAAACAACATCCTGCAATATTTCAGCACAATATTTTACTGTCTTTTTTGAAGCACTTGTAAAAACTATTTCCATGTTACCACGCTAGATATTCATGTTTTCCTCCTGTTCTAAAGTTTTCTGATATTCATTCTGACAAAACACTGGAATATTACAGACTGTAAGTGAACGTGTCAGAGATCAAGAACAGCACTGTGCCGTGCTCATAGATCCTTGAGGCAATGTAAGACTTTAAAAACATTCAACACCCACACTTAAATTAAATACTATATTATTCCAAATACCAGATGTTATGAGTCGTCACATGAACATGCCTTTCTGATGCACTTGTTCAGCTGCATTATTTGCTTATGAAAAACGATAAGGCAAGGATTTTTTTTTCCTATCATGAATTTAAGTGTGTCACCTAAGAAAGTGATGTTTTTATGATGTCATTTGTCACTTAAAAGAATATCAAATGGGGTGAAAGGCTATAAAAATATATAAATACAGTAAACTTACCCAACATTTTTTTCAACATTGCATTCTGCCTCTGGCAGAACTGGCAGTGAACATGTTTTAATGCTGACAGCACAGAAAATATGTGACGATGCTATCCTATTGCTAAAACGTCAATTAACTATGTTAAATGCTTTGCAAGGTTGGGCTCTATTCCATAGATTCATGGTTTGCATTTTAGGCATTCACTGAAGCAATATGCACGCAGAGAAAACTATTTTTAATTGGAAATTCGTATTTAAACACATAGCACACTGACGGACCAACAAGCACCATAATTAAGGTTCTGGTTAAAGGTGTCTTAAATGCAGTGTGATAATGAGCCAAAACTGATGAACACTTCAAAGTAACCTTTACACCCTGCCATTCAGGTATCCTCATATGTAACAGACGCATTCGTCAGCTTGAACAAAGACTGACTTTTAGCAAATGTCTCTGAGTCACTAAAGCCTATCACAGAATGCAAATGGTAGCCAGTTCCAGTTAAAAATGTATATATTTTTATTTATTTATTTTCATCAAAAGATCCATGTCATGCTTGTCAACTTTGCCTATTGTCCTGGCAGAATTTGGGCGTAGAATAATATAATGATAAATAAGTACTATGATATCACTATTCTATCAAGATGTCTGGTTTGTTCGTGGACACAAACCCACCAGCTATGTATGCAGTGGAAAAATTGCAGATTAGTTAAGTCAAACATTCACCAGTTTGAAAAGACTTTGTAAAAAAATATATTTTTTAATAATTTCAAAACCCTGTATTTGATGCAGCAGTAAATACAGGTGAGGAGTATGGTTTAAACTACTCCTGGCAGGAATGGTTCAATGGAGGTATGGTCATCAGGCCAGCTGCTCATCATAATAATTGAAAAGTGGTGTCCAACCAATATACTGAATAAAATTTGAAGTACGGTATTTTTAACACTAATTGCGCTGCAGTGCAAACCGTCAGTTTTGCCAAGGTTAGACCCAGTTTAGAAAATATGATTGTTGATAGAGTCATGTGTTACCCGGAAGCATTGCAACACTTCTGGTTTCCCCTAGTTGTATGTTGTTTGATGAAGCGTCGGGGCCAGGGGTTTAAGTCTCCACTAGTCATTTCAATTTGGTTTTGCATGGAATCCATACAAAAATGAAAAAAGACTGAAATGAGGAGAGTTATTGCTCTACTATGGAGGTATTTTACAATGCAATAATATAAATTCCTAATTTTATCATTGTGAAGGCTGGAAGCAGTACATCTTGCTAAGTGACCTTCATCAGTAATAAGACACAAGTTATTGTCTTTTTTCTTATTCATTTTTTTAAGTCACTCTAACTTTGAGTTTATCACTAGCTATTTTGCAATAATTGTTCTGGCTTTGTGTCTAATATGGCATTTTTTTCCTAACACTTGTGTGTTTTCTACAACACGGACAGAAAAGTACGAGGCTGAAAAGCTTTTGCAATTTAAACTGCAAAAATCAGAGGACCAACGATATCTAATAACTTTATCTTCAGTGTTCACTTATAAAGTAATAAGGAATAAAACACTGCAGTTGCTCAAGAGAGTGAATGAGAGACTAAAGCACAGCTGTGCGATGTGTCCCAATCATATCAAGAATGACGTACAAATGTCACAATACCAGTTTCAGCACTGATGCTAATCATGCTGTGAAAAAGGAGAATTGCAATATACACTTATTTCTGCACAACAGTAAACAAGTAGTATGTTAAATTCAATGTCTCAGTTTAACAGGTTGGGTAAGAATAATGTTTGTGTGCCAGTATTTCTTTTAGAGAATCTATAATTTAGCCCCAAACTTCTTCCGCTTGCTAAACTTTTATCAACTTTAATGCAACAGTACTTTTAACAAGTCAAGCTACAGTTTATCCCTCAGATACGAAGAATACAGTTTCTTCATTACATATTTATTTATATTTTTGTTCATATTTCTATTTCCTCTTCTTCACATTCCTGTGGGCTTTTCTTCAACACAGTATTTAGGGGCATGTTTAAAGAACAGGCTGAACAGGTCCACCGATGGAAATCTAAAACAGGACAATGTTCATGTAAACACCTCCTTTGTCAGTTTAATATTTTCAAAAAGGGACGGGTTTATGTCAGATATGAGGGAGCAGCATAGACGTCTACTCTTTTACATCCGTAGAAGCAAGACAGTTTAACAATCTGCTGACAATCAGACACGTAGACATATTGGAGGATTAACCTTTATCCGGAATTGAGAAGCAGGTGAGGAACACTTTATCAGACAGAATCAAACATATTTTTACCATAGGATTTATTTGTTGGTGTGAAATGATTACATTCAAATGACATGAGATGGCTTTAACTATTATTCAGAGTGTATTAGGAAATTAGGAAAAGCTGACATCACAATAGTTGTCTTTAGATATTAACTAATAGAAGTAATTATGATAATTTTATTAAGATCTTAATTTATACTTTTGTTGTCTGTGATTTTGTGGATTCAGCTTCTCAGAATGATTGAGATAAGTACTGGGAAGGGTTAACACCTTTATCATCGGAAATAAGTAACCACCCTTCATAAGACCAATGCATCATAATTGTAATCATGTTATTTTATACAGAACAAATTTGGTATAAAGTGAGGGAATCCTTTCAAGAAAGCTGAAAACAAATTTTCGAATGAATAGATATATTGATGTATAGCCTCATATCAATGGAATGTTGTTGCTGGTGTGAGAGCAAACAGGATTTATTTTTAATAAATGGTCACAACCTGGACATGTTTGACAATCATCAGTCAAGACAGTGTGACTATGAAACAGTGAGGCATTGTCAGCAGGGAATCTCAGCTCAAGGGATGTTTGTTCAATCCTTGGTGTACAATGGAGTTCAGGATTTTAAACTTGCCACCTCTTGTGACAGCACGTTCCTGCCAAAAAAAACTTGTGTTTGTTCCCCAGGCCAACCGAGGATGGCACAAGGACAAGGGGAGATCACCGCAGACCGGATGGAGGGGATGACGGAGGAACAGTTTCTCAGAGATCTTTACCTCTTCATGAAGAAAAGAGATACGCCAATCGAGAGAATCCCACATCTTGGCTTTAAACAGAGTAATTTTACATTATATTCACGTGTCGTGATTTTATGAGATTTGTAGCTTCAGCAGAGATGATAGCATCTGACATGTAACTGTAAGGTATTTGAAAGTTCACATTTACTTTATCTATCAAAAAACATTTTTGCGTGATTACAAATAAGTAGTACATAATATCAAATGTACATGATGCAACTAGCAATTTTTTCCAAAACATTTTTGATATTCATTAAATATTTTATAACGCCAGTCATTCCAAGTGTTTTGCTTACTTCTTTCTGTTAACAGATTAACATAATGTAACAATCAAGAACGTAAAAGATAACATAGTTTTTCTTTGACATTTAATGAGACTCATTATTGATCAATTATCAGTAATATCAATTAGTGAGTTAGTCACTGAGAAAAATAAACTAATAGATGTATTTAATGCTGAACATTTTTTTCCTTGTTTTCAGTTGATTTCTACGTGATGTTCAAGACAGTCCAGAATTTGGGTGGCTACCACCAGGTACTACATACTCGTCTTCTTCATCTGTATTTTACTCTAATGGTAGCAGGGATCGCAGCAGTGTTGGCACTGTCTCTCTGCCTTTCTCTCTCTTGTTTTTTTATTTTATTTCATTATTTATTCCTCACTCTTCCAGGTGACAGCACTGCAGCTTTGGAAGCAGGTCTACAATGCACTTGACGGAAACCCCCGAAGTACGAGTGCAGCCACCTGCACACGCAGGCACTACGAGAGGTGGGCTTAAACACATTGTGTACATCTATCAGACCGACCTCAGCTGGATTGTTGGTAACAGTGTTATCTTATCCATATTTCACCCACAAAGGCTATTGCTGCCCTACGAATGCCACCTGAAAGGAATATCAATGCATGGCTTTCCTGCGCACCAGCCCAAGTTCTTTGGACATTCCAGTTATAGCACAGATGACACTGAAGATCAGAGACCGGCAAAACGCAAGCTGTTATCACACCCACTGCAGCAGGTCAGTTTTCATTTCCACTCACACAAGAGAAGCAACTATTCGCTCTACATACAGGGAGACAAAAAAATGTCTGCTGAACATTTGAAATAAAAAAAATATTTAAACAGTTAACTGAAAATGTACTGGTTCTATTATAAAGAATTAAAATCAAAGTTATTTCATATGTATTTTTTATGGGCAAACAATTTAACTGAATTATTAGCAGCAGCTGAAAAGGAAATTTGGTATATGTTTATGAATCACATAATTCCAGTGATTTTTGTGCTAAAATTGCATGACAAAAGTCCTCAATTAATTGTTATAGTATTATTGTTAATGTTTTTTGTTTGACAAGATCTTTACGTTATTCACAAAATTATGTGTATTATTATTTATGAACTGAACTTCTGATCAAGATGATAGGTTTGATCTCTCGAGATTAAATGCTTTGGTTATTTTTGGCGCCTGGATTTAAGAGGGTCCCTGCTAAACAAAATCAAAGTGTAATCCCAAGCCATGGAGGGACTCCTGGGGAACGCGAGGGATGAGAGTGTTCTGAGGATATCACAAAAATGTGCCAATAATTAGCCACTTTAATTGTGGTGTTGTAAATTGTTCCAATCACAAAAATTTACTTAAACTGCCAATTACTAAAATCATGGGCTGTTTGTTCTTTACATGTTGCTCAGAATTTTGTTACAGATGAATATGATATGATTAAAAATGTTAATTTCATCATTCATCCACCAATAAAGGCTCCCAGTGAAATGTGTCCTCTTCAACAGAGACCTGGTAGACTGCAATCAGACCTTTTCTCCATGCAGCTCCACCCTGCACACGACTATCATCCAAGCCTCACATCTCTGCTCCCCTACTACCCTTTGCACCCCCCAGTATTCACATCCCAAAGAACCACTGTGCCCCAGCCTCTATTCTCCCTCCAGTCAGTTCCTACCAACATATCCGAGAGAATCAAACAGCCACTGGAGCAGCTGCGGTACCTGGCGGAGCAATACAAGTCATCCACGGGTTTAACTGAGCCTCTGAACCTCAGTGTTAAGGCATCAAGCCAGGCACTGAGCAGCAATCCCGTCTCATCATTTGCACCACCTTGCAAGAACCCAAAGTTCCTGAACACGCCCTCCCCTCTATACACTCCATGTTTTGCACAGAAGGCGAAAAATGAAGTCAGCAAGGCCCGAGACAATGATGCACAGGAGGATGTGGCTATAACATACGCGCTGAAAGCTAACACGGGATATGTCATTGATCTGACTTCCACGGCAGCTTCATCTCCCCCTGCGAATCGGTCGGCTCTCTTAAAAGATGGGAACACTTCAGCCGCGATAGAACCCGGCTCTCCAAAAACAGATTTCGAGGTTCAGCCAACAGCAAAGCAAGAGGATGGTCATGATGCTAAGAGCCCTTACCTCAGCCCAATCTTGTCCAACACCCCTCAGGACAATGGCAACAAGATGGAAATTGAGATCCCCCTCTCTGTTTTTTATAACTGGCTCAGGCTATGCAGACCCCTGACCGTAATCCCCAAACCAAAGCAGCCACTGCCCCCCACCCAGGAGGAGATCATTGGCCAAAACGCTTGCTTTAGGAAAGTCACCATCGAGACCAATCCAAGATTCCACAGCAATTCCCGACACGAGAGTTTCAGTGCGATCATTGAGGATCTAACGCTGAGGCCAAAGGACGTGCCAAGCTCCCCCAAAATGCTCCAGACCAGCCTACATCAGCAAAGCGGGAGCCAACACAATTTCACCAGCTATAAGCCTTTGCCTTCAAGAGGCAGCACGAATGATGAGTCATGCTGTTCCAAAGACCTGGATTCACAGTATCATCCTGAAAAGGGGAGGAAGCCCCCTCCATCACCATTGAAACATGGCTGTCGTCCCCCCAAAAATTCCCTGAGATCTGGTGGCCAACAAAGCCCATGATGAAGAAGCACAGCAAGAGAAAGCAAGAGCGGTCCCCAGCTGTGCTCATGCTCAATTCCAACGTGTCGACACAGCATCTCACCAGTGAAGAGGTGATGAAGCTGAAGAAAATCATCTCCAGCTCTTCATGACTATGATTTTCAGATAACAAATGTTTAACACCTCATCAATGCAAACTCACATTACGTTGCTCCATCTTGTCTTCTGCTGGATGTTCTGTCTGACAATTGTAATTTCATACTTTATCATATTTCCTGGAGATTTTAATGACACTTTCAGAACTATTCATGAGATGCAGTCCTCTATTCAAAGAGTATACCTGCTATTAATTTGTGTGTTTTTTCTACTTTTGTGAAAATAGTAATGCAAGTAATGATATACACGAATAAATTTGATATGTATTTAATGTTTTATGAGTGATACTTGAACGAATCTCCTGATTTCATGAGCAACACAAGCTACCTCTTGGCCTCACACAGAAAAAACATAACAATACAAGAACACCAAGCCTTCCTTTTCAAGAAAAAATAGACTTACCCGTTTATCAGGTATTTACTACAACAAGCATACATGCTTTACTCCTACCAGTTTGTGTTTGTCATAGTAGATGAATCGCTGCAGGTACGCAGATATGCTTGCGATGTGTAACATGGTCTTCCGATCTCAACAAAAAATTCTGAAGCTGTCAGTATGTTTACATGGAATACATAAAAAAAGCATTGATCATATTGTGACATGTTGTGGGGAGACTGACAGGAGAATCCTCCCAGCATCCTTTGCTTCAGCAGTTTGAGTTTTGTACAACGGGAGGACAGAATGTGGAGGCACCATGAGAGCATAATCTTTGAAAAAGTGATTCCTCTGCTCTGTTTAACTACTGCAGCCCTGGCTTGCCACAATATTATTTTAAACCAAAAGAAAAAAAAAAGTGTTTCTTTACCTGCCATAATGAAAGACCCTTTTTAATAAAGGAGAGCAATTTTCTACGACAATTCCCTTGGCTAAGATTATGAACACAAGCACATCTTGGTAGTATTCAATCCCTGTGTTTCAGACAAAAGTGATCATCCAACCAAGCACACGATTATCATTTCTTTTTGTCAGGTCGTCCCGAAAATCAACCTTACAAAATAGAAGGAACATCTGACAGACAATTTCTCAATGACTCAATAAAAGAAGCAATTACAGAGCTTAATCTAATCCAGATGGCTTAAGCATTTAACATTAGTCTCATATTTCAGAAGTCTCCGCTGGCAACTTGACAGTATCAAGTACATTCACATGACTCATTGAAGGGCTAAAGTCCAATACATCTGAACGGTCCTCTGATCCAGTGTGAACTTTGTAGAAGACCAAAGTGGGCTGGTCGTCGCACTGGGAACAAAATGTGTGAACATCTAAAAGGGGAGACAATGGAGTTAGAATTTTTTTAGCACAACCTGTTTTCGCATCTGTTTTAATGAATGCTGCTTTTCAGTGGTAGCTGCAGGCATTTTACAACGCATTTTGAATGTTGTGTTTCGCACTGTATGTCATTGTTTGAGAACATAGGCAATACTTTACGATGCGCTGTTTGCATCAAAATCTTTTTTTTTCTAATGTTCATAATGCATATCAAAATCTAAAACTTAATGCTTTAAAACTTATCCCTGTCTCAACTTTGGTTGTTAAAAGACAATTACAAATGAAATCTAGGTGTTCCATTGCAAAAGAACTTGGCGAATATCAAACTAACATCACATATGGTCACCCATGTTTGACTCCTCCCCCCAGTTTGTCATAGGCTTTTGCGAAAAGACGTGGGATGATGAAATGATTTGCCATAAACGGTAGAAATTATATGGCAACCATCGAAGACCAGAGGCAGTTCAACATGCCAGAAGCCCAAATATGTATGTTTGGGCTGCAGGCATGTTGTTTTGGTTGAGTACTTACAATGTTCTGTTGTGTACTTACAGAAGCTGTTGTGTTTTTCCAGTCAGTGCCTTTCCACTCATATCTGCATAACATTTTTCAGTGGGAGCTACTGTATGTTGCAGGATCCCTATTGTTTACAACGTCAGAAATTCCTTCCTAGTGGGACCTTAACCAATTTCAGCGGATTTCTATAGTTGTCTAAAGTATCACTGTTTGGAATTCCTTATTTTCAAGAGAAGGTTCAACACCCATTAAAATATTTCATAATTCTAGCTGTGTATTTTCACCAAACTCAAGGGAGTCAAAATGATGAAGTGAAACAGTGACTCTAAGTCCAGGCTCACAAACTTGCCAGAGGCAACAATCAGAGGATGCTTTATGCATGTATGTTTTGCTGTTACAATTGACTTCATCTTGAAGCCCTGCACTGCAACTTGGAATACAAAACACACTGAAATGTACAAACAATATATCCGTTGTAACTCCAATGAGGTAGGACAGGGCCTGGAATTTAAATGTGGCCCTTTGAGCTGAAGAAGAGGTTGTACAGGTTTTTAATGTAACCGTTCTTACGTCCTGGCTTGGAGAGGGGAAGGAAACAACTTAAAACCAGATGTAATTGTATTTAATAAAACTATTATGATAGCTTGAAAAGAGGGTGCAGAGTTTCAATAAGGAAAAAGGGGCAGGTTGGCTGCTGCTCAAATCAAAGTCCACATAAGGAGGACATTCCATAACCTAGGTGTCCACGGTTAGAAAAACAAAGGGAAACAAAATCCACACTACCTGAAACAGAAGGAGAAACAAAAGCATCAGAGTCAGCAACACCAACACTCTCGCAGTAATCAGCCTTAACACCACACACAGGCAGACACAGCATTTACCACTGGCATGCTGCACCTCAGCCGCCCCCTTAAATGGCTGTGTCTAGCTTTAAAGAAGTCAGCACAAGGTGATTGGCTGCAGTTGATTGGCTCTGATTGGTAACACAGTACATGACAGAAAATGACAAAGAAAAAAGGGGGAGGCTGGGGTGGCAAGCGCTGGCCGTAACACTTTATTACGATAATTGACAGCAAAACGGCAATTTAGGCAGCGGTGACTTAGTTGTTAATTTTTCTTGCAGTCACTCCTCAATCAGCATGTTGAAGTTCTGCTGGGAAAGGAGCTTTTACAGAGGGGAGACTGGTCATTTTGAGTTCACTGCAATGTTCTGCATCAAGAGGAAAAAATGATCATTAGCAACAGAGACTGAACATCACAATAAGGCAGATAATGATCATGATTTCAGTAACCTTTAGCCATTCATTGTAGCCTTATATTGGAAATTAAAAATGTAAAAAATAACAAAGCAGCCAGATTTGCACGTCTGACATCTTTTACTTTTACAAGTCACCTATCAAACCTGGAACAGAACTTGTTCCTCGAGATATCTTTTGACTTTGTTCGTACACGAACTGTGATCCACTTGAACAATACTTGGAGCATTTTTCCCCACTATTCATCATTCACCAACCTAAACTTGTACCACACATTGTTTGCTATTCTAATACATCAAATTGGGTGGACAGACAGTGTTCAGCAGCCGTGAATAGAAGGGTCCTTATTTTTGTCACTACCGGAGACATTCATCTTGCTAAGGTGTATTGTTACCTACCAAGTCATGTCACTGTGCTGACCTCAGTGGGTGTATAGTGTGATACTTTGTGAGTGATTCACATCCCATACATGAAGATGTTGAAGATGATTCTTCAAATACATTTTCAATTGTAACAAGTGAATCGCCCCAAGGCTGAACAGTGGGGAAAGTGACATAGGTCCTCATGCTTGTCTGAAATGTCTGAATTATAGTAGAAGAATACCTTGAGGGAAAGTCAACAAGTAAATCTTTCTATCCATCCATTGGCCAATGTACTTTTACTACATTTACTACTTTTCTACATTTTTACATTTTTACATTTTTGTTTTATACTTGTACAATTCTGAATTAATTTATCTGTTCATACATGTTCATCATTTCTCCTTTGACAAAAAGAGCGAAGGGAGTATTCAAACTAACAGAGGTGTTTTTCCAATCGATAACATGGGGCAGGGGTTCACCTGTGGGCAATGGAAGGATTTAAGCCTGTTTTTTTTTTTTAAGTCTGTCCCAGGACGCCAACATGTGCATAATGGAATCGGAAAAGCATCTGTGAAATCCATTCAACAGGGAGGGGTTGCTTTATTTGCTTTTGGTTGCCATAGTGCAAAACTCTATGCAGTATATTATCCAGTTTCTGCCTCGTTGAAAATCCATGATGGCCCTCTCTGCCTTTAGCAAGGTGAGTGCGGTCAATAATTTTGCACAGTTTTCTAGAAGCAATTTTGGGTCTCTAATTAACCTATGGGAGGAAGCTGGAGAACCCAGAGGAAACTCACGTAGACAGGGGAGAGCACATAAACACCATGTGGTCTGAATTGAACGAGGGACTGTCTCGCTGTGAGGCAGAGACGCTAACCACTGTCACCCAGTCACTGCTACATGAGAAAAAAATGTGTCAACCTACAAGTGAGGTTTGACAGATGCAGGGCAGACTGAGGCTGGAGACACAAAGGCTAGAGAGTGGCTGTGAAATGAGCTCTGAGGAAAAGACAAACAAAAGGACAGAGCCATGAAATTGAAACATGTCATCTTCAATAACAAGCCTAATAGTTAATTTGCAGGCAATCTTTACAAATTCTAAGCCAAGTGTAATGTGAGTCGCTGACACTTTTGATCGGAGAATGCATCCTGCATGACATGCATGATATATGAATCATGAGCAGGATATTACTCTTTCACCTTTTTTTTCTTTTGTTGTTATATGAGAAAGTGGAAATAGTACAACTTTACATGAATGTGTCATCTGTTGAGTCAGAGCTCATGTTCATGCCTCAGTGTCAGACGCATGTCCTGTTAAGGAGGGAACTATTTACATTGCATAGCTTGTAAGACTGCCACAACAAACAAATGATCCTGTATGTCAAAGTGACAGCTCAATAATCACCATGAAGTAAAGCGAGAAAGAAAAATACATTTAGCGGAGTGCACTAACCATATGTAAACAGCATGTTTTCTTTTTTTCAGTGTTGTAGATTTTCTCAAAAAAAAATAACAAGAATAAATAGAGGCCATAAATATTTCACAAGAGCAGTTACTTTGAGGCGGCAACAATGCAAAAGGTGTGTTGTGTAAAGATGTTTTTACCCCGTTGCTGTCAGATATCATATTCAAAGCCATGAAGACGGGACATTTTCACATTTCATATATCAGTCAAAACTACACAACTTACTTATTTACTTTGTATACTTTAAATCCAAATAGGTTTTCCTCTACACCATCTTAAAAGTATCAAAGGATTGTCCATCATGTGCGTCCAACTACAGGTACCTGGGTGTGTACGTATCCAGCAACCTCACCTGGAGCAGCAACACTTCCCAGCTGGTCAGGAAGGCGCAGCAGCGCCTCTACTTCCTCAGGAAACTGAGGAGAACTGGACTGGAGAGCCCGGTCCTGAGGAGCTTCTACCACTGTGCGGTGGAGAGCATCCTCTGCAACTGCATCACGGTGTGGCACAGTAGCTGCATGGCCACAGAGAAGAAGGGTCTGCAGAGGGTGGTAAAGGTTGCACAGAGGACGGTGTTGAGCGGCCTTACCACCACCTTGGACCTCTACAAATTGCGAAGCAAGGGGAGCGCACTACCTATCATGAATGACTCCATACATCCTGCACACACACTTTTTCACCCGCTTCCGTCTGGCAGGCGGTTGAGGAGCATTCAGAGCAAAACCAGCAGGCTAAGAAACAGCTTCTTCCCGGAAGCTGTAAGACTGTTGAACTCCAGCCGAGCTCTATAGACTCTCTCCCTCCATCTGTGACACACGCACACTCTCTTTCACACACACACAGACTCTAACCCCCCCACACACAAACAAACATACTCTCTCTTACACAGTCTCTCACTCTCACACACACTCTCTCTGTCCCATGCACTACCCTACACACTTTAATACAATGTTTAAAGGTGCAATATCTCACATGAGATGCAATTTTTCATGTTTCATCTCCTTATCAAGGTGTAATAAAAAAGATACAAAGAAAAAACTAAGTGCAATAAAAAAAAAAAACCTCCTGCTCTTGCACGCAATTTTAGCGCCAACAGTGCTAACTTCTGTCAAAGTTGTTCTGTGAATTTTTTTTGCTCTTATACATCTAATTTTCGATTCGCTTTTCTATGGCTTGTAACCGGACCAGGGTACTAATTTCATACCACATACTGTAAGGTGTGCTGGAATGATGATAAAGTTTCCTTGAATCCTTGAATCATGCATACATTCTCATTCCTCATTACATTGTTATAATTGTATAAATACTAGCTAAATTATAACTTTAAATTTCTTGTATTTCAAAATGCTGCTTTCAACCCATTGAAAATTTTAAAAGATATTGAATTTTAGGCACCAGTTGTGTTCATAAGTGGTCAAAAACCATGTTGGTAAAAAATACCACATATGTCTGAGCCAAAGTACCTTTGTGGGAAGCGGGAAATTACCCTCTGTTTGACGACACGATGCAGGTGTCACTGTGTATTTCACGGCTTGGTGATCTCAGCTTCACTATGATGGATATCCCAGTGCTCGGCCTTTCAATCTTCATGAAGTCTTTACAGCACTGCCTCCACTGCATCCATGCTGAGCAGGGTTTTTAAAAAGATTAATGACCAAGATTTTATCTGCAATAATTTTACAATCAGCTTCTGTCACTGTGCAGTTAAGATGTCAAATTATGTTGAAGAGCAAACTGGCAGAACCATAATGAATGCAATGAACCTAAAGAGATTAGATCACAGCTGTTGTGCCATACAGGTCCATGTATGAGAAGTGATTAATTTGATGTTAGATGATCTGACTTTGTACCTGTTTGGGCTTTTTAAAGCAATGATGAATGATAATGATGCAAAATATATTTTAAAAAATCCTGAATATAGAGCATTATTAATGCCAAAGGATGCTTTAAAGAACAAAAACAAATTAAAGCAGGAGTAAAGCTGCCACAACAAAAAATGAGAAAACTATCTTTTGATATACATAATGATGAGAAGATATATGTGGACATGAGTAGAATGGAGTTAGTGAAGATCATGAGGGGTCAGGCTGTTGTGGTCACAGGTAGGTGGGAGGGTGAGAGACAAGAAGAAGTTTGGATGTATTCATTTGATGAGGATTTCAGAGGATGACCCACAGAGGCGACACTTGTTGAGTTGTGGCTCTGTGGTGCAGGAGGGCGGAGCACGTGCAAGCTAATACAGGTTGCTGATGTTAGGTTATTGACAGACGAAACAGACAATTCTTGCTTGAGAAAAAAGTGTTCCTGCTAGACTTTCAGCTTGAATATCTGTCCCTCTAGTGAAACCTCAATCTTCCTTTAAGTGTCTTTTGTAATCATTTTCTCCATCTACCCATTTTCTGCCACTTATTTCTGGGGTCAGCAGATTAGGGGTTCCAGGACGCATCTCGATCAGATGCTGGGGACACCTCATCTGGTTCCTCTTGATGCCTAGGAACCTTTTAGCTCAGCTCCTTTACTTCAAATGAGCCAGAATCTGCATTACTGCTGATGGTGCACCAATCTGCCTGACGATCACCCACTCCACCTTTGGCAGGATATCATCCGTGACCCGGCTGAGGAGCATGGCCTTGGATTTGGAGGTGTTGATTCTCATTCCAGCTGCATTCCAGCAAGTGAGACATGGAGATCATGGTCGGATGAAGCAAGCAGGACCATTTCAGTGACAAAGAGCAAACCGGCTCAGGCTCCTTCCCCACCAGAGAAGTTATATTCCGCATCCCTAGAGGGACCGCCAAGGTCCCTGCATTCAGCCATCACCCAGTCCACACTACACCTGAAACCCTTGGCCCCTCCTATGGGTGGTGAACCCATTGGGAGCCCATGATGTCTTTTTGGGCAGTCCCCGGCCTGGTGCCTTGGTTGGCGAGTGCCTGGTGGCTGGCACTCGCCACTGAAACCCATGCTACAGATTGGGGGCCCTTGGCTGGATGCCGCGCATCCAGCCAAGGGAAAACTAGGTCCATAATTGTACTTCATCATAAGGAGCTATCCAAGCAACACTTTGCCTGGCACTTTGCCTGGCACGTTGCCCTTACCCAGGACCTGTTTTGTCTTGCCTGTATGCTTGATTCCTCTGATACGGGGAAAACAAAACACTACAATGCCAGGTATTTATAAATGGAAAATAGTTAGATAAACTACAAAAATGTTAACAATATGGCACTATGTTTCACAAGAATATAACACTCAACAACATTATAGATAATACATAGGATTGTACCTCAGAGAAGTTAAATTCATTGAGCAGGACAATCCAGTAAAGTCACATAACTGCGTCATAGTGGTCCAGAGGGGTTGGAATAAAAAAGAGAACATTCAACCAATATTAGAGGGACAGAATCAAACACGTCCTTTTGTCTGTATTCTCTTCTAGGTATTTGTGATCAATTACGTCTTAAACAGTGGCCAGGTTGATTATGGTTATATTTTCAGGTTCATGTTAGAGCTGTCCTCATGGCAAACCAAAATAAAATTCCCTTCTCAATGGCACTAAAACATATTCACTGTAAAAAAACGTTTTAAAGAATTTTAAAGAAATATTTCAGCACGCTCTTCGGAACATACCAGGAAAGCCCTCACTGACATTTGTTTCTGCATTTGTAAACACATGAAAAGCATCATCAGAGCAAACCTAAGAAAAATTATTCTGTGATTACGCTGCATTTTTGTCATCCAGAAAAGTAATTAGTGTAAAAACAAAAACAAGCAGGGTGTCTTTGAACACCTTGTAAGTCAGACAGAGTGACACACAAAACTTTCATGCACTAAAGAATGTCAATGCAATTCTCTTACAAGGAATTAACTTATTACTCCTCTTGTTGCAACACAGAAAAAAAAATTACAAACAGACACAAAAAGGACAAATGCTGAAAGACAGAGAGACACAGATTTACCGTAATGACATGTGAAAGCTAGTGGCTGCTTGTGTCCTTCTGTAAAACATCAAATATTAATCATCAGCGAGCAGCAGCGATACATTTTTATTCATTTCTTTTAAAAACCTTTGCTACTTTAACATTTCAGACACACCTATCTATCGATCAATCCCTCTATCTATTCAGGGCCTTCTCATATATATTGCCCATCCTTAACTTTAGCATCACCTGGAATATCACAAATAGCACTATTAATGTTGTTCTATCAAATTCATTTCAAGGACATCATAGGTATCTTTAAAGATTTTCAAGAAGTAACCAAAAACTTTAAAGTAAAACAAAATAAAATAAATAAAACAAAATAAAATACAAAATAAATCCAAAATCTAAAAAAATAATAATTAAAAAAAAGCTTAGAGAGAAACTTGATGGAAATCATAAAATCTTGAAGATTGCAATGCAAATTTGTAGGCTGCAGATCAGCAAGGGACAGCAGGTGTCTCGAGCCATTTATTTCTGTCATGTGATTTTAGATCCCCAAATCTGATCTTATACCAAAATCTGATTTTCTGGAGTTTTCAATCCATCAATTTATTCTATGAAAACATATTATTTTTAGATTCTAGGAAAAACAGGGGGAGCTTCTCAGGTGTAAATATATTGGCTTAAAGATGAAAGAAGCCTTTAGAAAGACAAATACTCCCCTGCCTGGGAATCAATCTCTTCCTGCAGCTGTCTTTCTTCTTCCTTGTTCATTATGAAGCTCAAAGTGTGTCATAACTCATAACTTACTTTGCTGTCTGTGCCTGGCTCACAGACAAATGTATTGAGGCGATAGCTTTTTTTCCCCTTTACATACCTTTGTTCTTATGTATCAGTCCAGTTTGACAAGAAAAGAACCTGGTCCCAACCCAAATTCAATTTAACATGTAAATTCATGTCTGGTAGAAAATACAGCATCCCTGGATTGTGCAATTCATTGCATAATATACCAACATATTTAAAAAAAAATGGTATAGTGAGGTTTGTGCACAGATTTATTTCCATTATACAAATGATCTAAGAAATTCAGCTTTATTGTTTTAACATTAGGGTTTGATGGGCAGTGGTTTGTTTTAAGGTGCATAAATGATGCAATCACATTGATGTCAGCCTTTATAACTGATTTGATCTCTCAACTGATTCACTGGTGCTCCCTGGTGGCCTGAGTATGTTATTGAAATGAACATGAACGAGATGGTAATGGGATCCATTTCCTTATTCATTTTTGTTGCTCTCTACAATATCTTTTGTTTGTTTTGTTTTTTGGGTGAAAACACAAGTGATGTCTGTCTGATTCAAGATAATCATTGCTCTGATAGTAGGGAGGACTCTGCCTTATGAGGACACCATAGAAACAGCAGCTAAACAACTTTTTACAATGATGCAGAGAAACACCAAGGAAAACAATTTGATGATACAAAGGAATCTGGTAAATGTAGGACTATGGTCATAGATGGAAAATTCACAGGGACAGAGAATGTCCTGTATTTCAAATCAGCCACATTTTCAATGGCCCAAATCTGTGTGCCTGGACAAAGAATTTCTGAAGGTGTGAATTACTGTTATGATAAATGCCAAAAACATTCATTTACTTTCAGTGAGAAATTCAAGGGTGTTTCTTTGAGGAACCTTACTTTGTGCAGAGCAACAGATTGAAAATATGCCCAATTTTAATCACACAAATGAATCATTTGCTGTTATCGTAACGCTTTGATCAGACCACTGTGTGATGACATATGACATGCCTTTAAATTTATAGTCATGAAGAGCTTCTTCTTTTCCTTTCGGCTTTTCCCTTTCAGTGGTCGCCACAGCAAATCAACCTTCTCCATCTAACCCTATTCTCTGTATCCTCATCTCTCACGCCCACTACCTTCATATCTTCTCTCACTACGTCCATAAATCTTCTCTTCGGTCTTCCTCTAAACCTCCTGCCTGGCATCTCCCATTCCAGCATCCGTCTACCAATAAAGTCCCTATCCCTGCTCTGTACATGACTGAATCATCTCAGTCTGGCTTCTCTGACCTTCTCTCCAAAACATCTAACATGAGCTGTCCCCCTGATGGACTCTTTCCTGATCCTATCCATCCTTGTCACTCCCAAAGACAACCTCAACGTCTTAATTTCTTCTACCTCCAGCTCTGCCTCCTGTCTTTTGTTCAGTGCCACTATCTCCAAACCATACAGCATCGCTGGTCTCACCACTGTTTTGTAAACCTTTCCTTTCATTATAGATGATAGTCTTCTATCATGAAGAGCACAGTGGTAAATTGTATTTGAGGATAGTAGCATCATGACCCAAGCTACTTTGTTCTTTCTTGAGGCTGAAGGCCAGCCTGATAACTTTATATCCTCATCAGAGACGCCAGGCAGCTGGTCTGTCTTTCAAAGATTTCTCTGGCACCCTTTTTTCGAAACTGACTTGAAAGTAATGAAGAAGCAACATCTGACGTGTGAACACAATCACCTACAGGTATGAAACACCAAAACGGTTTATTTGTATCTTACATCACCACCTGAAAAGATGAAAAGGAAATTGCGTGGGTTTGTTTCAAGTATCATGTGGAGTCTGGACATGAGTGAGAGCTGTACAACCTTGTAGAGCATCGAGCAAATCTACAGTATTTATAGTAAAACAAAAGTCTTTCTCTGCATTGAAAATACATCCTGATAACTTTGACTGACATGATCTGTGCTCTGTCCGACAGCCTGGTTTCAGATAGGCAGATTTAACGGCATCCTTTTCATCATAGACCAACAGGAGAGCGTTCACAAGCAGGAGAAAGCAGTGCCTATTGTACAATATTTACATTTATAGCTGTGTATGATTTTATTTTAAAAAAATAATTGCGAGCTTATACCAATAAGGCAAAAACTAGGGAGTCAAATTAGGGTTCATGTGCTGGTTAGTAATAATACTCTACATCATTAAAGATTTCATTGTTAAAAGTTATGGCTGTTTGATAAGGCATTGCACTGAAAACCTTTACATGCTGAAAGTGCTTATGAAAATTGATGTCTGTCAATCCAGGGAGTTTAGGTTTGTAAGTAATATGACAATGAGCTTTATTCTTTTTTGGTCATAAATTAAATTGATGTTTTTTTCAAAAAAAAAAAAGCTCAAACATTTTGTATGGGTAATACTAAGTGCTGGTTCTTCTCAAAAGCCTCTCGCTGGCTTTCAATCCTCCTCCTCCACTTCTGTGAAAATGTCACATAAGAAGTACTCAGACACACAGGTGGGCTCCACCTCCATCGAGCTCGTTTCCATGTCACTTTGCTGAGAATCTGTGACCTACGACAGGGAAAGACAATGGATCAGCTGAAGCTCCATAACAAGTTACCTGCTGGGATCAGAGCCCTGTGCAACGAAGAAAGCTCAACACATGCACGATCTCTGAAGGAAACCTCAGTCGACCAAAGCAAACTACTGCAGTAGCAGATCAGTAGACGTGAGCTCTCCTCTCGAGCGGCTAGTCTGCTCATGTCACTCGCAATAGATAGGCAATTGCAGACATGAAAAGCTAAATACAGTACTTGAACAATAACGACAATTTATTCAAAATTTAGGTTACTACATGCACAAACATTCTCAAACTGTTGCCCAGGCATGTTGTGATTTTTTGACTTAAGCTGGTTGGCCAGGTAATCCAGCTTCACAAAAGTTCCTCGAATACACCTCGAGATATTGGACGAAATAAAACAAATCAATTCACTTTTGTGAATTCCATTTTCCTCAATTTTCGATTTCCTCAGCCAAGAAGGAGTCAAGAGGGCATACAAATTATTATTTTTTTTTTTTTTTAATCGACCTCTAATCCTCCTTACCAGTGGCGTGCAGAGAGACGTGCTGGGAGTAAAGTCTGAGAAGAGCTGGCTGGGCTCTGCGGTCTGTTCAGTTACTGCCTGTATCTGTTCCTCTGCTGAAGCGCAGAACGCCGGGGTTTCCACTGTTAGTTGTGTCGGGCCTGCTGAGCTGGGAGCGACAATGTCTGCCGCTGATTCCGCAGCTGCCGGGCAGGATTGCTTTCGTTTGGTTTGTGGCATTTTAACCTTGGGCCTTTTGGAAGCTGCTTTGCCAGGGAGCAGTTTTTGTGAAGGGGCGGCACTCTGTGTGAGGAAGGAAAGGAAGCCCTTCGGTTTTCTGCCAGGTAGAGAAAAAAAATGAAAGTTTTGTCAGAGCAAAATAGACACATCGCTTCAAAGTAAAGGACTTACACATCTTTTCTTACCTATTTGGAGTGCTAGTTCTAGCCAGTGCTGGTGGGCCACTGTCCTTAAATTTCTTTTCAATGTTAACCTGATCACCAAACACTTGAGGTTCACTGCTGGTCTCGTTTTCTTTTACTGCTCTTTCACTGCAGCCTTCTGGCTGCCCCGAGGCCTCAGCAACCTCTGGTTCTTGGTTTTCTTGGACCGAGATGGGTTTGACTTTCTCGTCAGTAAGGACTGTGCTTACTTGTCTCCTCTTTGTAGTACCCAGCTCAACATGCGGTTTCACTGTTTGAAAGAGAAACGGACAAGATCCAAAACATTGGGTCTGATCCACTGTGAGGGATTGCAATAAAAATGTATTTATCCGCTGTATACCTCTTCTAACAGCGCCTGTTGGGCTCCTCTTTGGAGGGGGAGCGTCAAACTCCACGTCATTTTCAGGTGGGCGGGTAGTACCCTCAGATGGTTGTGTAGTACCATCTATTTCAACATCAAACACAACTTCTGTTCTTTTTTTAAGAAAAGCACTGTTTGAAAAGAAAAAATGTAAAAACCCTACCATTCGGGTCTGCTGGTGTCTCGCAGGTTGAGAGCTGGTAAGTGAGGAAAAACAAGATTTTATATGCAAATGTAGTCGCACAGAATGACAGGTGACCCTTGTCATTGCACTTACTTTTTCTGCAGCCAGGTCAGAGAGGGCACCTTTAACGGTGACTGGATCCGTCTCACCAGTGGCCTGCGCGGAGACCGATGGCGCAACATTTGGGACAGAACCGTCTGCCGCTGCCGCCAATCTCTCCTCGGGAACACTGTCAGGGTGAAGAGAATTGCAGAGTCAGACTCTGAGAGAGCACTCGGCCTGACTACTGGCTGATCATTTGGGCACAGACCTCTGTGTTTGTACCGACATATTTTGTTCTGGAAGATCAGGAAGGGGCTCAGAGGCACCGTCCACCGCCTCCCCTGACGTGCAAACTGGAATTTCAGTCAGAGAGAGAATGAAAAAGGGTTCATCTGGATCCGAAGGCATGGACATCACTGAAATGAGAGCAAAGAAAATTTAGCAAGAGCCACCTGATATGGAAAAATACATAGGGATTAATCCATGAATATCAGCGGGAGATGATCCATGAAGACTTACTGTCTGGAAGTATTCCGAAACTTTCCAAAGTGTGGGTTCCTCCGATACTGGACGTGGACTGGTCCTGTGATTGCTAAAGAAAAGAAACAGAAATTGTAGCTGTAATCTGAGGTCACTTACATCCTTTTGTTTGTTAATGCAGTGCCATGGTTTAGGTTCTCATGCCTCACGTTCAGATTTTTTTTTTGAATCTATTTATTTTTCTGGAGTTTCTCTGGGTGAAGAACAAAGCACATAAGTTTTTTTTATATTGCTCTGGCATAGCTCTGCTCATTCATCCATATCTACGTAGAGCAAAGATCGGCTGCCCATCAGCCCCTGAAAAATAACATGTTTTCATAAATGTGTCTTTCTTAACCTGATAGTCATCTCCTATCATCACCTATTTATCCTGGCTAATAAGTTTCTCTGTGATATTGTGAAGGCGCACACAGGAAGATCAAAATTATCTAAATGTAAGATCACCTATACTCCAGCAATTTAATAACCACTTTATATTGCAATTTTTTTAATTACCTGGCTAAATGGTTCATGTACTAGTGACACAAGGCCATCCAGGGCTACTGTGTCATTCTGGGGTAACTCTTGACAAACAAGTTGTTCAAAAGCTCCCCCTGGAAGTTCTGGAGTGACTGGTTGAATTTCAGACGCCACTTTATCTGAACAGGGAGAACTGATAGCCTCCAAGCAAATGCCAGAATCTGTGGAAAAGAGCATTAGAGATCCTGAAAATATACTCTGGAAACTGGAATTGTTTGAGGTCAGGTTGACATTTGTAAACCCATCAGACCTGTTCCCGCTTGCTTTTTCCCAGGTTCCCGGAGCCGAGCAGGCCGAGTGCGGTTTTTGAGATTTGGCTTTGGTTTGACAAGCCTGCACCGATGGTGGTCTTTTCTCAATGATTCTGAAGAGTTCTTACACAGAGGTTCCAACAGAGTATCGTCGGCGCTATAAGGAAATAGAAATGATAAAATTACCTTCAAGTACGTCATTACAAAACTGTTGGTTAAAAGGTGCAGATATGAATCGATTTCAATACATACCAAAATCATAGACCAAAAGACAAACAATCATAAAGCCGGTTCATGCTTGTAAAATATTGATGCATGTCTTGTGTTACATGTGTTGTGTTCACATCTATTCTAACATAATCCACAATCTCTGCTAAGTAAAGTCTTACACTGAGTTTGGTTCTCTCGTAGCTGATTGTGTTATTGACCCTATTATTTGGTCCACTTCAATGCAGACAAATGTGCGCAGGTATTCTGTCAACTTCACTTGTACATTACGTACTAAGAATTACTTATATTTTCCAGTAGCCATTCATTTATAATACAATTGCTCTACTGAGTTTAAAGGGATGCCGAGCCATGAAGTCACTAAACGCGCAAATAATCCACTGACCAAAGATACACTTACTATTGTTTTGTGTTCTTATGCCATTTAAATGAATACATCCTGACATTTGAAATATTCCATACCATCTGGGTGCTTGGGGCTCATCACTGGTTGTCTCAGTGGTACCTTGACTTTGGATCTCTGAAGAAATTTCTGCCTGCTGAGTGCTTTCTTTTGGATTTGAAGCTGACTGTGCAAATGTTGGGTTTATAGTTTCATTTACTGATTCTGGACTATCCTCAGAAGCCTTTGGAAGGACCTTTTGTTGGACATCACACTCTGTAGTTTCCTCTTCTATAGTTGTTTTTTCAGTGCTTTCAATCTCAGGAACATTTTCTTTCATCACAGCCTTATTCCCAGCAACTAAAGATGTTGCTGTGACAATACTGTTGTAGGAGCCGCCCTCATCATTTCTCCTGTTTACGGACTTCGACTGTGGGGCTACCAAGTGATCGCTGTTCTCCCTTGCAGGTTGCAGTTCAGTTTGTGCACGGGTTTTGTCCAGCATCGGTTGTTCTGAGGCAGTGTCTAAAGAGATGCCCGTATGATGCTTCTCTGAGGAATCAGCACGATCCTTTGGCTTCATCAGTGCGGTTCTGGTTGACAATCCCAAATTGGGTTTGACTTTTAGGAAGCACCGCCTTCTTTGAGGTGTGCTTGGTTTGGTGCTGCCCGGGCTAGGGTCCAGTTGAAGACCAGCATCTATTTTCTTGTCTTCATCCAAGGATGGTTCGTCATTGGGTGTAAAAGTAGAACGGAATTCGGTTACAGGTGTCAAAACTGAAGCAGTGGTGAGATTTTCCTCACAAGCAGTGGTATGACTGGTTAGGTGCAGTTCTGCGTCAGGAATTGCAATATCTGTGGATACAGGATTTAAACTGTTGCTTTCATTAGGCAGCTGCGTGTGTGGGACACTGTCTTTCGTAGATGGTGATTTGGACAATGCAGCTCTCAATTTCTCAGGTACATTTGGCTCAGGACTCTTTTTCAGTGCTGAGCAACTTGTTCTAGGAAAATCAACAGTTACTACACCGTCCTCTCCCGGACCAACAAGTAATTCTTCTATGGCTGTTGCTAACACAGAACTTCCCTCTTGCACCGGTGATGGATTTACATTTGCACCTTGTCCAACCAGCGCATCTGTGACCGCTTCCTTCAACACCTGATTGCCACAAGTTCTCAAAGAACTTCCAAGGTCATCCACATCCAATTTTTCTGAACCTGACTGTACCTGATCAAGAGGTCCAACATGTTTCTTTTCCTCCTCGGCAACAGACACTTCCTCTGTGGGAACATGAGTAGGACCCAAACGCAAGGATGAGTCCAAAGCCAATGTCGGAACACTTTGACTTGGAGTTTCGGGTGAGAAAGAGCAGGCTTGTGGTGTTCCTACTTCTTCATTCGTGGACTCAGTTTTTTTTGATGAGCTGGTATCTTCTTCAGCCAGGCTTATTGTGGGCAGAAGTTTCCGCTGAAACGCTCTTGATCTCTGGGGTAGATTTGGTTTGGGTTTTTGAAAACGTCCCTTCTTTGTAGCATGAATAGATTTAACTTCGCTCTCTTCTTTCTGACTGACAGAGGACTCCTCTGTGGGTAAGGCACCAGAAGGACCGTCACTGTCTCCTCGCACTGGGGATTGATTTACCTCCGCTCCCCTTCCAGCTTCTCTGACTGTGTCGGATATCACATTACAATCAGTTTTTCCATAATCAGATATTGATTCCTCTGTGGGAGTAGAGCTTTTAACCATGGATGGTATCAGAACTTTATCAGGGCCAATGCTTTGATTTGGTTTTTCAGAGGTGTCGCAAGTTTGTGGTGATTCTATCTTTGATAAAGTGGGCTCTGTGTTTGCGGAGGGGACAGTGTCATTCGTCACAGGATCCTTTGTGACTGGAAGTCTAGGCCGAGACCTCTGCGGAAGATTTGGTTTAACTTTTGGGAATCGACTCTTTCTGGTCACATTCACGGCTGAATCCTCGCTTTTTACCGACGGTTGGGGAGGTGATGCTTCTGAAGGAGCTTGAGAACCGCTTTCCAGGATTGTGGGTAAATCTGCACTTGAACCTGGTTTGGCTACAGCAACGGCAGTGTCGGATGTAGCCAGATTACAAGTACCAGATTCATTTGCTACAGGAAGAGGAAACTGTTTTTCCTCTGTGTCATATGTGTCTCCAGTGGCCTGGACTCCACAAAAGATGGGACTCTGGGTTTCTGAAGAAATATCATCTTTTAAGAATGACAGACACGAGTCCACTGACTTTGAAGGTGTCTGTTCAGAGGATGATGGATTTTCATTGTCTTTAGAAAGTTCTAACACAACTGACTGGCTCTCTGAAACTCTTCTCTCGGGTGATTTCTCTGGTGTGGATTTTGGTCGGGCAATCCTTGGGACTCGGCCTAGGTTGGGTTTTGGTTTCAATTTGGAAGAGTGTCCCCTCTTTGTCAGTGGAGAGGTAGTCTTAGAAATCTCTGCAATTTGCACTAATTGAGGGGTGGTATCTGTCGAGGGAACAACATTCTGCTCACTGGCAGTTTGATCACAATTTCTCATATTGGGGACTTCACTAATTTGAGATGAAGACTCCTTTTCTGAGGTTGAGTCTTCTTGATCCACAGTGGAAACAGTCTTGGTGTCTGTCACTCTGAGATCAGAAGCTCCAGCCATGGTATGGACGGTAACGTTTGGACCTGTTGCAATCTCTTCTGGGTGTTGGCTAATTTCAGCGACACTGCCAAATGTATTCCCTGCAATGGAATAAATATGGATATTTCAAATGTACTGTGATTTATCTTGAAAGGCAAAAAAATACATATTCAAATACATGATGATGAATCTTGCAGAATCTGCATCTCTAACCTGTCATTTGACTTTCAGCGACAGTTTGATTCTGCGTTGACTGTGAGAGATGAGCCTGGTTACCAATCTCCAGCAGGGTTTGAGCAGCTTCATTGTAGCTTTTGACCTCTGACGCTAAACGCAAAAAAAAGCCTCAAAAAAATGTTTTTGGGCCGCAACTTTTACCAATATTACCTTTTCTTTATTCTTAAAAGGAGTTCTTTTGAACATCTCTTAAAACATAAAAAACATACCTTCTGTGTGTTCTGATGAGAGGAAGTCTATCACATCCTTCAAGGCAAAAGAAATACCGTAAGTTACTTTAAGTCAGACTTTAATTGCGAATGAGCACAGACTGTGGTTCTGCTTCTTTCTACATCTAAGTGTGCCTTTGCACCTCATTCCCACAGGAAAGCTACTGCTTTAGAATTTAGAAAGTTCAGAAGCTATAATATCGGGAATACACTTTAGCGATATAGCCAAAACCCCAAATCACAGAATAATCATTTAAATACAGGAACATTTGAAGAATATTGGAATGTCTATGCCGAATGGTGTTTTCTTTGGTGTATACAAAAGTACAGTGACAGATTAGATGTTCTGTCATTCATTAATTACATTTAAATAGTTTATGATTTTGTTTTATTTTCCAATTGCATGGGACACTTACAACCAGCAGGTCCAACTGATGCTCACAAGGTTCTGGTGTCTCATTTTGAGCTTGCTCAGATGAGGTATCAGGACAAAGAGCATCTTGAGAGATGCCCAACACATCAGGAATATTGGAGATATTGAAGATATCAAGCTATGTGTGAAATGGGGAACCAGAGTGGAGGGTGTGAAATATGGAATGAAGAACCATGCACAAAGAAAAACAAATGAAATTAATACAAACATTTTAAATGCAATAAATATGTAAAGGAAAAGTAATGTTTGTGCCCATCTTTGAAAGACATGTTGAGATGGGGAACTGATGTTAGTACCTCTTCCATGGCCTCTTCCACCTCTGACATCCTAGACTGAGGAGAGCGCAGGCTGGCAGGCACGAATGCTGGAGCATTGCTGTCCTTACTGGGGCTGCATACAGACCACTGGTCCACCAAATCTTCATCTTCCCTCTGATTCTCATCCCCCTCTTCATCACTGGATTCCAACATAGAAGCCCGGAGGGTGACAAGTTTTGGCTTTTTGGCCTCTTGGCCCAACTGGGCCTTTGACGATCTTCCCCTTTTACACATGGATTTGGGTTTGGGCTTTGCATTGGCCCGCGCTGGCGAAGTGGGAGTGGTCTCGGACGCAGTGGGGTGAATATCCTCCTTGGCAGGATAATTTAATAGCTTTGTGGGTTTCGGCACTCTACCATACCTATGGAAGACCATAATACAAAGATGAACTACTATTTATCAATAACCAGAGAAATCAGTCTGGGAATTGAATATCTTTTTTTTTTTTGACCATGGAGTGACCATTATACCTGGTAGGTTTTGAAGGTTGAATGTGGTAATCCTCATCTTCGGAGGAAGTGCTGTCACCGGTCAAGTTCTTCTCATTCACTTGTCTTGAAGGTGATGACTCTTCGTTTACCTGAGTGTTTCATATTACTTAAGCTGAGGCAAAGTAGTAATCCACTGGGAGATCTTCTGATTTTTATGTAAAACCCAATAATAACCTTCTCTTTAGATGCTCCGTCGCTCTTACATTCTTCGTTTTCATCTGCTGCACCAACCTTGTCTTCTTCAGAGAGAGGTAGAGCCTTTTTACCCAACCTCCGACCCAATGGCAGAAGGGGTTTTGGTGCTCTGCCTCGTGAAAGTTTAGCTGGTTTGACAGTGGTTTCCTCTGCTGCATTCTCGACCTCTGTGTTTCCAGACCTGAGGCATTAAAGACACATTTTTAAATGGCAATCAAAGACCAGCGCAAAACATAAATTTGTGACAAAATGTGTATATCATGTTGAAGCGGTCCATTACATGTCTGAATTCGTACGGTTGTCAGGGAGGGCTGCTTCAGTGTCCTCTGGTAAACACACCTCATCTGCAGAAAAACCTCAGGCTGTGAATGGCACCCAATAAGGAGACCAGAACCTGGTTTCACGTCCAGGTGAAATGAGTCCACAAAATCTAATACCAATGACATTATGATTGCATGTACAGTAAGATCCTGAGGAAAACCCAGAGGTGATGTGCTGACCTTCTCTCGTCTCACCTCAAGACACCGCCCCAAACCACACAAAGATATTTGATTTTTGCTTCTGGAGTTAGTTATAAATATTTCGCTGCATTTTATGGGGACAATGGGGACTGTATATGAAATATACCTGTCTCTTTTTCATCGCTCTTTTCATGTTTCTTATTCTTCTCAGAGGTGTCATCTCCATTCTGTTTTTTCCGTTTCCTCTTTGGCTTAGAAATGGGGATTCCATCCTCATTACAGAGCTCCTCGTTCTCTTTCTCTCCTTCCTTCTCCTCCGGGTCTGGACGATTATTCTCTTCTACATCACTAAGGTTGGCAGCAGTTTTTTTGCCTGTGTGAGGGAATAGAGCACACCTTAACGAACAGGTTCAAACCGAAGGAACAGTTAATTAAATCTGCATGCAATAATATACAAGTTATGAGGTGATAACACACGTAGAACGTGTCAAAAGCAAATGTCATTTACCCTTAGTCTTTCTCTTGGGCTTGTTGGGAGCGTTCTTGTCTGAGATTGACTTGACTTTCTTCCTGTTTCTTTGAACTTCCATAATCTTCTCGAGCAACTTAGAAAAATACTCTATGTCCAGTTTTCGCCTCTCTCCTATAAAGTAGTATATATGTTTGGACAAGAAAGGGTGAATGAGAACTTCAGGGCTCACATTCTATAAGCTACACTCACCTACTAGACATATGAAACACCTAATGATACTATTCTGGGAACAAACAGACAAATCGCGCCAAAAAATCTGGTTTGTTTCTTTAAGGTATTAACACAGACTGGGTACTTACGGAATGCTTTGTCAATTCTCCAGGCATTCTCACGTTCTTCCTTTTTGAATTTGTTCTGAAAGATTGAATCAATGCAATTATTACACTTAATGTTACTGTGTATACAATTAGCTATTGTATAAATATATGTCTTTTACAATTATTGCTGACCTTTATCTCAGACCGAGCTCTGTGGGGGAAGAGTTGACAAATCATGGAAAAGTCCGTCCCCACCATGCTAATTGCCAGAAAGAACATGTCTGTTTCTGATGGGAGTCATAAATCCGAAAGACAATGAGAACAAGGTATCATGGCAACAGTTTGCTTTATACTGTTATAATTCAAAAAATATTGTGTGTGTCAGTATCAATACAACCTTCACTGGACCAGGGTTTGGAATGGGTGCCTTTCCTGAAGCTCGAATAGGTTGTAGTGGAGCCACGCTCGAAGATGGGGTCTCTGTCTTGAATAGTGTTTGGCCCTTTGGCTCGCTGGACTTCCACTGTCAAACTGAGACACGGGTTTGATTAGAGGTATTTTAAAAGCTGGGTCGGAAGATGGCTTTGCGCTAATTACTAAGGTATCACAAAACCTAGGTGAAATTTAATTATTGATATATATTTCACATTGCCTTGAAAGTTAACTGACCTCTCCTCATCAATGATCAGGGAGCCGTCCTCTGCTACTTTGACCTGCGGAACCATGAGTCCCTCCTCCTGGTCTTCATCACCAGCCGCTGCATCATTATCTTCTTGTTCTTCTTCTGCTTGACGTTCGCTCCTTGGGCTTCCTTTTTTTGGGGTGATGTGAGGTTCCTGTGCTTTTTCTGGCAACCTGTTACAGAAAAGGACTTTTAAGCAAATAACCTGTGAATGTAAGCATGTTATCAGCTGTTCAAACAGCTGCACTTTAATGATTTTGTGCATGCGCTAGACTTTATATCACTAAAGGTGAGTAAAAGATGCTAGTGGTAGCTCAATCATGTCTTCCTCAGATGAGTAATGAACTCATATATATATATATATATATATATATATATATATATATATATATATATATATATATATATATATATATATATACACACATACATATATATACACATATACATATATACAATATATACACACACACATACATACACATATATATACATATGTGTGTGCGTGTGTGTGTGTGTGTGTGTGTGTATATATATATATATATATCAAATGTATCAAAAGTCTTTATCACATTCAGGATTAGGTTTGCTGTGAATAAAAAATGTTGACTTGTGAGAAAATGTGTTGAAGTTGAAACTATTTAGTATACTTCTACTTTTTCAACAATGCATCTTGAGATCAGGGCTGCTAGACAGACATGCATGGACCAAACCAAGGTGTCTATGAAGCTTTCACTTAAGGGACAAACTAACTCTTGTCTTTCCGGAGAGGCTGGAACAACAGTCTCATTCTCCTGAGCTGAGTCTTCTAAACTAGATCTGAAAAATATTGACGTTTGGAGAAAAAAGACACAGACACAAAAATAACAATCATGAAAAAACAATGTCAGAAACAATCTGTACTGGTAAGACATTTGCTGTTATAGATGACCAGAAAACTGAAAACACATTCACTTACGACATGGGGTTAGACAATGGCAGATAACGGATAAGATCCCTCATGGTCATTTTGGCAGGATCCAAAGTATATTCCTTTAGACGTGTCTTTGCTCTCTTAATTTTCTACAATATTAAATAAAATATGTCAGTTTATTACAAAGTGTCTTAAGCGCTTACAACAGATAAGCTGATAAACACTGGATGTAGAGACAATGATAGGGGAGGTTCCTGAATAACATGAGCTCACCTTTTCTTTGTGCATCTCCTGTCTAAGGAGTTCTCTGAGTTTACGCGCTTTTTCTAGCCTCTGCACATCTGACGGATCATTCAAAAGTCTACTCAAGGAGAATTTTGGTGGTGGCGGCGAAAAAGCATTCTTAGATGACAACAGAGTTTTTGCTTTCTCTGATATTTCAGCAGTTTCTTTGTCTGGTATAGAGGGAGGAACTTTATCTGGCAGTCTGAGGGGAACTTTCACTTGATTGGTTTCAGATTTCTTGCCACTGTCTGTATGCAAAAAAATCTGTTTAAGTGAGGCATCAGCAGAAGGATCAGTTGCAGGCTCTGAACTCTCAGAGGATACAAGGCCGGATTTAGATTGAACTATAGGGGTCTTGCTGTCTTGCGAAGCCCGCCGTTGCCTTGGGGACTGTCGTTCATGAGGGTCTGCCGTCCCCTCATCATAGCTGACAGATGCAGGGACAGGCTCAGAGCCAGAGACATCAGGAGTTTCAGCCACTGCCTTCACTGGACATTTTGGCATTCTGGCAACGGTGGCGGGGCGGCCTGGAGCTACTTTGGGCTTGATGGAAAACCGCTTTCTTCTCTGTACCGCAGCTGAGGAGTTGGTACCCTCCACATTTTGGTCATTATTATCCCTAAATAATATTAAGATGATTTTGTTACGCAAACCAAAAAACGTTTTTGTTTATGTCCAAGAGACAAAAAATATATTTTTAAGAAATGAAATGCATAGCACTTACCCTGCAGCAGTAACTTTTTCTGATGGAATCACAATAGATTTACTGTCAGTCTCAGAAGTAGAGGCACCCTCGGCAACATCACCGGGGGGCTTGCTGGCCTCTTGATTGACTGAGGTAGGTTCTGATGGTGGGGCTGGGGTTCTCCCTGCTGCACCGACGTTGGGTCGAATGCTAAATCTTGATCGGCGAAACATCGTGGCCTGAAAACATGCATTAAGTCAAGTCAAAGTTGCGTAACAAGTCTAAAGTTAAGAGCAATTGTCAATAAAACACTACCCCTCAAAACTGAAATAATATAAATTGTTTGCCTTGAGCTAACAAGTCAGATGTACCTGTTTATGTTGTTTTATGTAGAATTATATTCTTATCCAATAGCTTTCAGAAATATTGGAGTAAAACACACGTGGGGTAGCATCGCTGATCAAACCTCATGAGGCCATTTGAATTCCAAAATTTCTCAATCTCCAGTATTTTGCTGGTCAATTTTTTGTTGATCTGTCTGAATTTCTTACAAAATGTTTCGGCAGTCTTTTAAAAATATATTAATATTTCCAAATATCTGGATCATTTCAGATGATGCTTTGCATGTTTTTAAAGGTAAGCATAACCCAATTGACTCATGACATCTTCCCACAAATCCTAAAGAAAATGTGATGACAACATCAATTCAATGTCAGTCATCGATGCGACATTACTCAGGCATCACAATACTGGAAACCCAGATCGCTTTTAAAACCCTCTGTTTGATTGAAAATAAATTGGATGTTGTCATAAGAGATATATTTGTGTATATTAGCTTTTGTGCATTAAGAAGCCATTGCATGCTTCTAGATACACCCAAGACGGTCCCAATACTGTTTTGACAATTCACCCACATTGGTCGTGATTCCCATTGCAGCACGTCAGTCTCCTGCTACTTGAACCTGGATAGGGCACGGAAGTAACACTGCCTTATAGATAAGAAGGTTGTACACAAGTATAAAGGTTGGATCGTATTACAACTTACATGGTGGGGTTCGTCTAAACGCCACCGTTGCTGCAAACAATGTATATTTATACAAGGGTGCAGTGATGTGAGGTGTCACCTGAGTGAAGCTCAAACGTTAAAGGCCCAGCATCTGAAGCATCATCAATAAGCGGCCAAAGAAAACACTATGAGATCCTGCAGACATTTATGGAGCGAGAATCCTTACTGGTAAATCAATGGAAGGTGTGGGTAGACGGAAACCCCACAATGCATATCCCAAACTACCGTTTCAACACTTTTTTTATAGTATCTTGCTAAGTTGGACCCCTTATTGTTTCCTTTCTGCTCCTTTCTCTCTCCTGCCTTAATTTCAGCACCGACGCGGAAAGGTCTTGTATAAACATACCAGATCACAAATGTGTCGGTTGTATGGAATAATGCGATGTTAAAAAGTGACGCTGCGCCGATCCATGCAGCCCGTCGATCCATCCAGACACTAATCCGCCATACTTGTGATGACGTTAGTTTCCCCCAAGAGAATAGGATTGTGGGAAATGTAGTTCGAGAGTACTTCTTCGTTCGATTTCCGTCAGACCGGCAAAGTGAGTGCGCTGCTGCCCCCTGGCGGTAAGGAAAAGTCGATGGCTGATTTAGCCCCTCTAAACCACGAATTGTGATGTCTGCGCCCCGAGCAAACATCATGAGACATTTTCCGAAAATGCCGCGTTTGCGAGATTCCTTCAAATGGCACCGTCATGTCCTCTGAACAATGCAGGTAATGCAGAACAACATGTTTAGCAGTCCGAGACTCCACAGGATTCAAGATTCATAATTGTCATTTTGCAGTTAGTTAGTTAGTGCAAGCACAATTAAATTTTGTAGTTCGAGCTCCCAGCTCGGAGTATGTACAGGAAATAATACATAGACAAATTATATACATGGTGTTTCGGCATGATATATACAGTACGGAATGAAAAGTAAATAAAAAGGACAAGGTATATGCGATTATTATATTATACGGTATATAAGAATAACATTTGCCTACTACTTGACACCTCAACATCAGATCTCTTGCACCGTGCAATGTCCATTTCTCAATCCATACCTTTTAATCAACTATATCTGAGGCAGTTTGACTACATTTCTATGAAAAAAAGACAGCTGGATGTCCTTTAGCTGGCCCTGTCCTACACCTGCAGTGACGGAGTCTTAATACATCCCGGTTGGCACGTCAACATCTGCTATCTCTAACAGACTCCTGATCTGGCCCTTGCGAATGATTTGCTGTTCAACGATTGTATTTAGTTTTCCAAACAACTTCCAATTTTCACCTTTGCTTGCGTTTCCAGCAGCAACTACTTTTTACAAGGTCAGTGCAATAATGATCATTTTTATTCTACTCAATCCATTTTGAATTAACTTACAAAACAAATTCTGCTCCCAGCTCTTTCATCACGAGTTTTGAGCTTTTCGAGACCCTTTTTTTTTTTTTTAAGAAAATAAAGCAACTTTTGCCTGATGATTTAGAGCTACTTTTGACCATTGCAACCTTAATGGAACCTCCCTGGTTTTTGCAAGCTGCTCCAGAATTTCGTCGCTTCAGGGAATCTGTCGGGACAGATGTTCCAAGACCTGGCCTAAAAAACACTGAAGTTTTCCAGAATAGATTTGGTTGCTCATCTGTTCGCCAAAGCGGCCAAGATCAATCAACAAATTCTTGTAAAAACATTTAAAAGTTCCATAGTCATACATTTCCTACAAAACCATTTTACTATTTAGGAAAGAAAAATGAAACAAAGTACTTCCCAAGAGACACACTGACTATATTCATTAAAACCGCCAGGAAAAAAAGATCTAGAGTGAACAAAGGCTTGCAATTTTCTCTGTAAATAGCCAGGAATTTGTCTTTCAGTCTGATAGTATACATGTCACATTGTCAGCACTCCCGGGGATTGAGGGAATTAAAAAAAAATAAATAAATGGATCAATGCCTTGCAGCTTTCTTATTCAATTATTTATTTCATTAATAAAGGCAACATCAGCAGTGAACTTCCTTTGACTTATCTTCTCTCACACAGCATCTTCATTTCTTCAGCAGATCATGACATAACATTTACTTGTTAAATCAGTTGTCCCAAATATAAAATACAGAGATGACCAATTGACTGGAAAAATATATATATATATATATATATATATATATATATATATATATATATATATATATATATATATATATATACACACACACACATACATATCTCAGAGAGGTCAGGGGCATGTTAGAGAATGTCATTGTTTGGATTGTCTTGTGCTCAAAGCAGATCCTCCAAGATGTTCGATCATATCAAGGTCTGGACTCTCTCTGCCTTTACTTCATCTGTGGGTAAGATATTTGAATTAGCGATTAGCATATAGAGATTAGGTTGGTAATCAAATTCTAGTTAAATAAATAGAATACTTACTTGTTAAAAAAACAAACAAAAAAAAAAAAAAAAACTCATAGTCAAGCAAATGGATTTCCAAAAGAATCTCCAAAAGACCCAGAGCTCTGACCAATGGGTGCAGTCTGCTATCAAATTAGGGGGGGGGGGGAGAAAAATCATTTCTTGTTACTTGATATGGTGGCGACATGTTTCAATGTTTGCTGTTCTGTACCATAGCTACTGATGGTGCTCCAAACAGAGTGGAATTCGGGGCCCCAAATGCTTCATCAAACATGTCTACATTGTGTCTTTGTCCCTGGACTGGTGCTGAACTGTTTGGGATGGTAGCAGAAGAGAAGGCTGCATCCAGAAGGCCAGTGCTAACGCAAGGAGCTAGCGCTGGCTTAGTAAGATCTAAACAGGCATAATACAACAGTTAGTGAAAAATCTCAACAGCAAAACATTCATGTCTCATAGCCTTGCGGTTTACCATTACCAACTGGTGACATTTGATTAATATCAAAGTCATCATGGTCTGCAGCATCTTGGACCAGGCCAACTTTTTTGGAGAAGTACTGCTCAAATGCCCCGGTTTCCTGGTTGCCCGCAGGAGAAGCAGAGTCACACACTTGTTCTCCTTTTCTTGCAGGGATGGCAGGGGGTTTGGCCAGCTTGAAATCCTTGAACATGTCCTTTCCGCTCTTCTTCTCTTTATCTCCTAGTGGGTCCAGGGCTGTGAAGGCACTGTTCTCGATCTTTGGCGGGGCCTCCTTCACAGGTGGCCGAGGAGGAGGACGTGAAGGTCCTGGCTGATCCCCCATTGAGGAAAACGGGCCCTGCTGGAAAGGATTGGTTGAGGCAGGTTGACCCCAGCCTGGAGGACTCTGTGGTCCAGTGGTGCCCCAGGCCAGATGAGGTGGCGAGAGGGGTGGAGGGCTGAATTGAGGTGGCATATTATGACCCCAAGCAGTGGGTGGTATGGGCAAACCCCCAAAGGCAGATGGCTGTGGAAATGCCGGCCTTGGGGGTGGGGCGGTCATCCCCGGCACTGAAAACATGGAGGGTGCAATGGTGGTGGGCCCCCAAATGCCTGCAGGAGCGATTCCGGTGGTAGCTGGAGGACCTAACTGAAGGTCTCCTGGTGAGGAGAACAGTTATAATAGTGAGATTAAACCACATGAAATACAAAGACATAAATCCTCATTGGCACAAGGCACTCTGGTGTATTACCCAAAGCAGCAATGGAGGAAGGTGACGGGTTGGCAGGTGCATTGTTGAAAAGGTCATTTGGGGCGGGATCCGACTGAACAGGAGCAGCAAACAGGTCTGCTCCAAATAGGTCATTTGCTGTGGACTATTCCAGAAAAAAAGAAAAAAAATTGAGGAATATTGCAAAAGCATTGATATTGTATAAAAATTATGCACTGAAAGACAATACTGAGAAATAGAGCCCGACCGATAGGGTCTAAAGCTTTAATATCTACTATATCCGTTGATCTAGTCTGCTAAAACTTTTATTTGGTGAGCAAGCAGAGTCATTGGACTTTGAGATTAACACTTTTAGTAAGTAAGTAAATCAGGATATCAATATTCAACTTAATGACATCCAATGCTGATCAGTTTTTAAATGTTAAGTATAAGAGTTATATTTCATGCAGTATGATAATCTCCATTGATTGTGAAACAAATGTATTTCTGTTTATGAAATGCATATGTTGTTTGTCCATGTGTGCGTGCGTGTCAATGAGAGCGTGAGAAAATTATAGATGATAATCTGCTATCAGAGCTATGATTTAAGGATTTTTTGACAAAATATTTTTAAATAAAAATGATATTGCCTATTAAGTACATTATCGATCGAGCTCCACTTCATGTTCAAGATTATGCTGGTCAAATATAAAGACTATGTGAACTTGGATACGTATACATGCTGTGCCACTTACCAGCGCTTAATTTCATGAAGCATGAATGTTAGAAGAAATGTCATGAGTGGAGACAAAAGGATACAGCATCTCAGACAAAGTGTCATTTATTCCAGGCAGTTAGGGAAGCATGTGACCACCAGTGCATCTATTCAAACAGAACCGGTCCAAACGACAAGCCTTGACTGCAATCCTAAATTACAGGCTTAGGATCTCCACACAGTGCAACCTCAAGCACCCATGCAAAACCGAAATACTTATTGAGAGATGTTAGCAACGAAATTACGCAACAGTCAATATGACCCACTTCAGCCATCACGCATGCAAGCACCACTATAAATAAACTAGCTATGCAATTTCACCTTTGCATTCCTCCGGCCTCGTCCAACCTTAGAGCTCTGTGGAGGCGGGCTTATGACAACTGAATCCTTGCTACAAGTCACTGGGGGTTGCAGGTGATGAGTTATGCCGTTAGAAACATGGGGAGTTGTCAGAGGGGAGTCAAAAAATGGGTTTTGAGTGGCGAGTACAGGTCCAGAATCATTCCCGTCCATCATGGTGATCGTGCTGCCCTGAGTTATTTTTCCGCCAAGAGGCCACTGGCCATTACTGAGAGCCTGGATCATGTTCTTACTGGATAATCCATTTATCGGCTGACTTTGTTGGTTAGATTCATCATTCAAACCGTCATTAATTATTGTCCTGTAAGTGTTGCCAGCAGTGCTGATTAGGTGATTGGTGCTGGTGAGGGGATTCTGTGAATTATTGGGTGATTTAGAAAGGGGGTCATCTCTGAAAGGGTCACTGTCTGGGACTGGAAAGTAGCCAAATGTTGAGGAAAAGGGATTCTCTGTTTGGGAAGATGCCCTGTAGTCAGGGGCGCAGGAAGTTACAAAGGAGTTTCCCTTTATGCAATTCTGATTGCTGTCAACTTCAGCAGAAAAGTCCAGCAAGAGAATATCATTAGAGTCCTGGTTAACATGAGAGGGACAGTGGGAGAGAAAAGAAGATTTATAAATCAGTACTGCAGAGGGAAATAAACATGTGTTAACAAGAAAATTAATCGCATGGTGTGATAAGACATTGCTATTTGAAACTGCTACTTGTAAAATATTTACCTAATTTAACAATATGTATATATCACAGTCCAGAGTGCATTTCCAACTTATTCCCAAAACAATGGAGGGGAATATTGAAGTCTCCAAGAGTTCTACACGTAGCAGCTTGAAATGTTTAATGACAATTAGTTTAGGCGTTAACTCAATTCTTAAAAGAATCAGTCCTGTTACAATTAGATTCGAACCAATCATTTAATGCAAAAGTGTTGCTCTTTTAAGAATTGAGTGGACAAACAGAATGATCAGAGAGGGCTAAGGGGTTATTTCAAATGGAGCCATATTACATCAAACACTTGCTCTTACAAGTACTGTGTGTCAAAGAAAAATGTGCAAAATTGGGGGAGCCTTTTGCATCACATGTAATGCTACTGTGATTTATTTGACTTAAAAGCACATTTTGAAAACAAGGTCATGTAAACTCTGCCAAGTGTCAGACTACCGTATCCCAGCCAATTCTAGACCTACGTCTGAAAAACAATCAAATGAATTGGTTGAGAAAACTAACATTTTATTCAAGAATAGTTTCAAAACAATGCCTGTAGGAAGCATCCGCTGGGAGTGCAGTCTGTAAATCACTCCTAGTTATTAAGACTTATGCTGACTTCTCATACTTATACAACAGTCGCGGGTGGAAAGATGAAGAAATTAGTATTTTCTTTTCCATACTTTCAAAGAAATGCACTTTTATTCATTTGTTATTCTCAAATGGAATCTTAGTCTGACTATGGACTGAATTATGACATGACTAAGGAGCCAAGATAATGGGCACATTTTACACGATGGCAACACACTTACATTTGGAGACTGGATGTCTGGGGGAGTCGACATGTCTCCAAAAAGGTCAAGCTGCTCCACTGGCTGGACACCAGCAAGAAACAGAAACATACTGTATTTATTTAGTGACTATAATTCATAGATACCTTATTCAGTTTAAAATAGCAAACAAAATAGAGCCAAATCTCTTACTTGGGCTGTTTTCCTGTCCCCATCCATACTTAACAAGGCATCATTGCCATTCTGAAAACAAACGCCCCCCCAAAAAAAGGAAAACCAGAATGTTTAAACGGAAAGACTTACTCAAGGTATTTGTCTGAAAAAAAAGAGAAAAAAACAGCATCCAAGTGCTTACCTCAACGATCGTGCTGCCATTTTCAACCTGCACACAGAGGTGGGCTGTTAATGATTATACTTTTTCTTAAATTTACTGAGACGTGTCATACCGCATCATTGCATTGCAATGTCGTCATTCATTGAAAGAACACTAAGAACCAGTGTTCATATTCAGGAGGGACAAGCAGCCAGTTTCCCCTTCCCCATGACCACATCAAATGTTTTTATTTATTTTAAGAAAGAATGTGTTCTAACCCAAAGTTTTGGAAAGAAAAACAACCAAATGAGGTGGTTACCTTCTGAGAGGCCTCTGCCTCTTTCTTCCTCATGTTGAAGATGACTTGGAAGAGGTCTTTCAAATCAATGACCAAAGGTTCTGCCTGCATGGTGACAAAAGAAGCCATTAATGTCTATTAGTTGTTGCTTTTTGAGTGACACAAAGCCCCAGTCAGTCTATTTCCAAGTGTCGGATGAGGTTCATAGTAAAAATATTCTTAAATAGGTTTGTTATTCAAAATAGATTTAGATTTCAATTTTTATGCAAATCGTTGAAAATTTTTCGACACACACTGAATATTGCCGAGGGTCCAAATCCCTTCGTCCCAGAACGAAATCTCTAAACCGCATTTCCGTTTCTAAACTACCAAAATGTGTAACTTATTACCTCTGAAAGAGTGGTGGACTTGAATAAAAAAATTTGCTATCCTGTCATTTTTCATCTAAATGCAGAGTCAAAATTTTTGAATCGTCAATTCTTTTTTCATTTTTATCATAACAAGTTGGATATCTTTTGATTTTGGTAATTTGAGAGTAATATCCAGGCCTTTGGGGAAAATCTCAGACATTGTAAACTCAAACGACCCCATCCTGAACAACTCTTCCAGGGGGATGCAGATGTGCCCTAGTTCAGTTGTATAATTCCTTCAGTGTGTCCTAGGTCAACCTTCGGGCCTCAAAGCAGTTGGATAAGCCTGGATGCAAAAGAGCAGGCTTTTTATTCATTATCTCCCCATGGATATCCGAGCTCCTCGCCCCCTCTCTATGCCCGGCTACCGTGGGCAGGAAACCCACTTACGCTATTTCAAGGACCTTCTTCTTTGTCACCTTCTTGTGACCAGGATTTGACAGATATGCTGTCCAGCTTGGTTCCTTCTTCATCAAAGTCGGCTTCTGCAAGGTCTACTTTACTGCTGACACCCAACTGATCAGTCAACCTGACTCATGTTTTGTCTCACCCGAATTCATGAACAACAGATAATTCGACTTCTCTATCAAAGTCACTATATTCTTCATGTTTGAAGGGAGCATTCCACTGCTTTCCAGCAGAGAGTCATGGATTGTCTCTTGGAACTGCTGACTCTCATCCTGCAAGCGTTGCACTTGTCTGCAAACTGCCTTGAGCCGGCTTGGGGTCAACAGGACTAAATAATCCGGAAAAGGCAGATTAGCATTGCTAAGTTCCCTGAACAGGCCACTGTCCTCCCGCTGACTATGCCTATAGATTCTGTCCATGAAGGCAAGGCCATGAACAAAATCAGAGACAAAGGGTAGCCCTCGTAGAGGCCAACAAGGAAAACGCAGCTGAAATTATGCAGAGAACATGGACACAAATCAGACACCGGCCCATCAAAAACCCAAAGTCTTGTAAAAACGACCCGAGTAACCTATATTCCCACAGCAGCCCCAACACAAAATCCTGTGGGATGCAGTTTTGCACCTTCAGAGCCACAAACAGATGTAAAACAGTATTATTGCACTCTAAAAGATCAGAGAGGCTCCGGACTCTCCATTGTTCCTCTTAAATTCAAAAGTTCAACAAGTGTCCAGAGCCCTCTTTCTTCCAGTGCCTTTTTTATTTCGTGGGTTTCACCTTAACGGCCAAGCTGAGGGTATTGTCCTGATCTCATTGCAGCACTGGAGAGGCTTGTCAGCCCCAGAATGTCCACATCCTTCAGCATTCACAGACCCATTTTAAACAAATCCTGAGGACCTTCCTGATGAACTAACAGTGACCTCCACCAGTCTTCCTGCTCTGCCTTCATGGAGGGTATGGAGCAGGTGTATTCAAAAGTAGTTTACCAGTTCCTGAAATGGACCCTCAAAAGTGCCATGATGTATGGTCTCTGTTACGTACCATTCTCCTCCTCCAATGTAGACACCCTAAAACAATGCCTGAGTCCCTTCCAAGCACTTTCACAGATTCATCAAACCCCCTGGAATGTTCTTCATCATGGCCTCCAGTGATAAATCACGGTCCTGTCCATCTAACTATCAAGAACTGGCCTGCAATTTCAGGGAATCCCAGGGACAAATAAGTCTAATCTCTGCCACGACAGCCACCACCAAACCTCAAACCACAGTTCTTTCAAGATGCGGAGGACATTCCTCTGGAAATGCAAATTGAGACCGTGCAGACGGGCTCCTCGGTAAGACACTCGGAGTTTACCGGCCCATTTTGTTTGGATTTGTCACATCTGTCCAGCAGACAGCCCCGCTACCTGAGCCAACTCCGCACCATGTGATGATCAGATGATAACTTGGCATTAAAGAACAAATTAAGACCTTAAACTTTGATGACACTATCATTTGGCCGTTAATGTTGGTGTGGGGTTTATATTAAGGCCTTACACATTCATTCATTTAATTTTGATGAGTTTGTTTTATGATTGAATATGGCATTCAGAATTTAAATAGTTTGTTTTACTATGACAGTATTTAATCTCCCATTGTGACACTTTGAGCTGTTTTATTTTTTTAAAGATAAAGTTGATTTGTAGTTGACTGACATTCCCTTTTATTATTTGTGAACTAAAGAGGTAATCGCTTAAAAAGGATTTATTTTCACCTGCCATATATTAAGAACAGAATAAAAAGGCAAATTTACATTTTTATAATAAGTCTTAGCCTTCGGGAAAAGAGCCAAGTCTCTTGGACAGACACGCAAGTGTTACCTGTTGTGCAGTCTTTATGGCAAAGAACTGGTGCTGTCCCTCTGCTCCACACACATACCCAAAGGCCCTGTTATCTGTCACATCTCTGGCAATGAAGGAAATCTTATTCACCGCGTGCTCATGTTCAATTACCTGAAAAGAACAGGAAAACATTGTCAATAAGCACACCGTGGAGAGTAAATGGAAAAAGAAACCGGCAGACTCACTCCTGATTTCTCGTCAATGATCTTGATGCCAGAAATAGAAATGTTGATCCAGATCCTCTGTTTGTGTTTTCCTTGGGATCGTGCAGCTACTGCCATACCCTGTGGACGAACAGATAACAGTTCACGATTATGTTTTTGCCCTCTCACATATGCCAGCAAAAAATAAATAATCACATGACTGCCGATATGTTGACCCATCCTAGTTCCTAGTGAAAGAACTCCGCTAAGGATTAGTTAGCAACAATGAAAGGCTCGGGCCTCTTTCAACATGAGTATTGACTGAAAATATTAACCTCAAAAAGGAAAAACACTCATCAATAAACATCTACATGACAATGCCATTTCCCTGGGATAACTACTACAGCTTTAATTTTAAGCAATCCTGATTATTTTTGACACATTCCTTGAGTGTTTCTTCTAAACTCTACGTTTCAGGGCTACAGAGTTTGTGAGATGCTATTAAGCTTCTTCTGGAAATACATGAATGCATGCAAATTATTAAATTCAGAGATAGTGTTCACATACAGAATGCATTAGGATACAAAATGAAGACCGACAACTGATGTGTCAGGAAAACACTTTGATCAGTTCAATAATGCAAAAGCCAAATACCCAGCCTCACTTGTAATTAACTGAGGCTACATCAATAATCATGGGAGCTGCTTGAATATGCTCCCCACGACAAAATGGTTATTCTACATCTGGAAAAACTAAAATGTCTAAAATGATGGATGCCTTCATGGCAACACAGGCAGTGTGTGCACATACTATAATAGCTTGGGCTCAAATTGATCAATCAGCTCAACATCTATTGATGTTTCTGCCATTGTATTGATCAATATTACACATGCTGCAGCTGCAGCAAAAGTCTGTGGTCGTACTGGCAATATCAGCTGTTAAAAGAAAATGCCGACTATCAAATTAATATTGTCCATTCATTACAAGTGTAATTAGCAAAGTAGGTTTAATTGAAAATAAATTAAAAAAAGCTCTGCTCCAGCAAAGCATTGTTATGTAGCCATGCTTGTTAAATTCTGATTGCACGATAGAGCATGTCAGTAATCAGGAGGAGCTGAAAGTCTAGTCACTGGTTCTTCATATTTTAGTGACTCACGATCATACCCTCAGGTACAATCATCAAGTATTACAAGTCAAAAGACACCCAGCATCAAATACTGTAGATATCATTACAGACAAACCTCACTTGATATTTCCATGAACAGATCTTTGATGGAACACCAAAAGCGTCAGTGCTTTGCATTCTGAATTTTTTTCTTAACTATTGCAGTGCCTTAACATCATCTGGGCTGCATTTCTTTCATAAACTGCACCTTCAGTTTCATCATGGAGTCCTGGCACATCTTGTCTCCTCGAGCTTCTTGAACATCATCGATCCCGATCAGCTTGGCCTTGTACCGCACGCCATCCCCCTGAAACCTGGCCAGCAGGTATTCATCCGTCTTCTCAGTTACTGTTAAAAAACATTTTAATTGCATACTTTAAAATAGTTTTAAGGAAAAACTCTTGATCAAGACAACTGTCATTAGATCCACCTTTCTTCTTCTCTTTCTTGAACGGGACCTTGGATGTGGCTGTTATGGGGGAGGTGGGTGGGCTGCTGGACGTTGATGTTGTAGCTGGGGATGCGACACTGGGATCAGCGGGAGTCGGCACACTGTTCTCCACCTCCGCAGACATGGTGCGCATCGAGCCTCACTGGACAAGTGGAGTGTGGATGGGGGGGGGGGGGGTGTCTGACGAAGACAGCAGCTCTTTATCTGGGGGCACTGAGGGCAACCGAGCAGATGATTCTTAACATCCACTCATGCTTTATTCGTCTGCGGCAGAAAAAGAGAAATGGGTCACTGTGTGTGTTCAGAAAAAGAGAAGTGAGGTTTAACATGCGTTTTCCTGTCGAAAATGCAAATGTTGTAAAACACTATACACAGCAACTGTTAAAAATTCTTTGGACCGTCCTGAGAGGATTTTAAGTAGTGGTTTAAACTTTTTTTTTTGCACATCATAAACAAATGTATTCTTTTAATGATCTACAGTAAAACATTTACAAGCATAGAGACAACAGAAAGAGAGGAAGCCTGACAAGACCTGACATAAAACATATCCTCATATGACCAGGGGTACTAAAACTCACTCTTTAACATTGCTTTACACATGACAATAAAATTGAACTGTATTTAGGAGGTAATTAGGAGGAAGGCAGCAGCAGAACAAAAGGAGAAAATGTAAAACGTGCACAATACGAAAACAACTGCCACAAAACATTTTCCAATGAAAAAGAGAAAAGTCCCTCATTTCCCATCACCACTGAACCAATGCATTTTGCCAAATGAAGTATAATATTTCATTGATTCCAACCCTTGCTTATTCTCGTTTGTAAAGCACTTTGATGAAAAGCACCATATAGCTATATTTGTTGTTTGTTCTAAAAAGGTGCGGGTCATGCAGGTCCCATCTCTTGCTGTCATACATTTGCTGCACATGACCAAAACTGATCATCAATTTGACATGATTTGTGAATAACCCTGCAGGAAACAAATCCGTGTCATATATGGAGCATAAAGAGACCACGACATCTTGAGATTCACCGACATCTCCTCAACCTCAGTTGAATAAATCTTTTTGTTTTTCTTAAATCACTCAACCAAGTCATCATTACGATTACTAAATGAATTAAACAGTTACTATAAATGACATTTCCACAAATTTAACGAGGGGCAAAAAATAAAAAAATAAAAAAAATCATAAAATAACTCCAACTCCTGTTCTACACAACCAGCGCTCCTAAACACAAACATGGTACCAAGTTTGAGATACGTACCTCTGGCAGCGCCTCCAGAGCCTGCACTGTACACTGCTCTAAAGAGACTGAGGACTTGTGGGTTGACCAAAGGTTGAAAGTGGGCAAAGGTCGAGCAATTACATAAAGTTTATCTTGTGCTAGCAGAACAGAGGATCTTGTGATGCCCAGCTAAGCATCTATCACCTCGACAATAATCATTTACTGACAAATACTCAAATGCTTGAAAAAGTCTCTTTAATTCACCGATGAGCAGTTGCAAGATTAAGAGAAAACCAAGAGCAAGTCACAACATCAGATGTAATTTATTGTGAAAAACGCTCAAAGTTTTAAAATTTTATGGTTAGTTTTGAAGTCAATCACAGAGGAAATGACAGTTGACGGGATAAGATAACAGAGAGATGTCGGGTCGAAACACAGGATCATCTGAGATGGGCACTGTGCTGAGATTAACCAGTGAAAAACAAAAGCAACTATACTGTGCAGAAGTGTGTCGATCTACTCCAGTGGCAGACAATATAAATACACAAATGCTTTTCATTTCACTATAAGACTTCTGCTATTTCAGTACAAAGTGCTACCATGCCTGCATATTTCAAAACACTCCCAATATTTCATAAAATGTCAACATGCAAATGATTCTATCAGTAAATCCACTGATGATCCATGTTAATTAATTGCATTAGTACTGACAGCAAACTGTGTTGTACTTGTAAATTATAGTAAACATTGATAAAGAGATGTGAAATGCTGTTATTTGCCACACAATCCTCGATGTTTGTGACCTCAAGGCTTAGAAGTGAACCTCAGATTTGTAGGTGCAAATAACGAAAGATTTGGATTCAAAATATTAAGGACGTCACAAATCAAGCTCATCAGCCCATCTGCTTGGATTTGGATTACAGGGCAGACAGATAACTTCTTTTCTATCAATGTCATTTCAGGACGAGTCATTCTTTGAACAGTAATATTCATCTGCTGAAACCAGAGAAAGATTTTTTTTCCCTTCCCAAACACTTTTGTGGATCTTAATCCAAACGAATCAGCCTTACACAGCAATATCAATTTTATGCGCCAAAATGCCACAGTTAAGGTTAAAAAGCCTTAAAACAACAAGGGATGGAATTTAAACAGTGGCAAATGGTGGTGGTGGGGCGCTCACGGACATGCACAAGCTGAAAAACAAGGCATAAACCTTAGACACTTGCTGATGCACCATTTACTCGACTATAACCCATGACTGGCCAGTAAAGACAGGGTCTCTCTATCTGTAGATAGCCGGCTTATAAAAAAGGTGAAATGTCAGCAGCTGATTTAAGAGTTCTAGTTAAAGGATTACATTTTGACAGATTTAACAAAGGAAACCATAGACAGAAAAGGAATAAAGAAAGAAAATAAAATCTCTAACTTTATTTTTGTTTGTTTTCCCAGTATCCAAAGATGCCTATGACGTAAATAAATGAAATTTGGGATTTGTCAGCAGAATATCTGGGCTGCAAATGGCCAAAAAAAACAACATAAAATGTCACAATCCTACGCACGTCAGGAAACGTAAACTCCTGCACATCTGGAGGAAATCAGGGGAATGACTCAGTCTGCAAGTGAATGAGATGGTGAAATACCACAGGCGCACTGTGAACACCGAGGGAAACACTTTCATACACTGTGTGAGAGAGAGGGGGGGAAATGTAATAGAAAAAAGTAGGATGAGGAGACAGAAAGCACGATGAAGAGTCCGCGTTTCAAGACAGTAAAGAAACTAATTGTTAATTGGGTTGCGGCTGGAGAAGCTGGAAAAAAAAAGTTGTTTCAAAAAGTTTTACGCAACAACCAAAGCAGAAAAGAACCACGAAATGCATCTTGAACACAATACGGACAACTGTCTCCCGCGCACAAGTTTGACGTTTTAAACACAATGAAACAGTATTTTAATGACTTTACCCCCCCCCGGCTGGATCTACAGTTCTCCCGGGAGAAGCTCACATAACGCACGGATGCGCAAAGCAGACGGAGATGTCGCGAATCCCGGCGATACCTACCGTGACCTTCGTCCCCGCCGTGAGTCCGCGGCCCTGGCGCAGGAAAAAATGAGGAGAGGGAGGGAGAGAGAAAGAAAGAAAGAGAGAAAGAAAGAAAGAAAGAAAAAAAAAATCAAACACAGCCTCGGAAACCGAGCGGCAGTCAGACGTTTTCCGCTCGATGCCGCGGTCGGAGGGAAGAGACTGCCGAGGCGGACTCCCAGTTTAACCCTTCGCCTGCCGGAGTCCTTCCAGCTGGAGGAGGGGCGGGCGGCTCTGCTCACGTGGAACAAAATAAAACACTGTCATCCTCACACGCGGTGTGATTTGCACCTTCTGCAACCACATATGTCCTAAACATGACCATGATCAGAGTGTGATTATTTTTTTTTCCCCCTCATTAATGCAATGTATTATTGGATATCATGTCCTGCTAGAGTGTCCTGTGCTTCTACTTCCTTTTAAAAACAATTTACATCTTGTTTAAATTGTCCTCTAAGACCCTATTAGACTTGGGGGGGGGGGGGGGGGTTTAATCGTCAGAAACTACTTTGATCCCCACTGAAAAAAA
>CAAKHD010009414.1:215738-248100 GCA_901007705.1 Fistularia tabacaria | reverse complement strand
TATTTCCATTTTTTTCTGCCAGTCTCCATCGGTCTGTGGTTTTCTGGGGTGGAGGGGGGGGGTGGGGGGGGGGGGGGGGGGGGGGGGTTCAGCATGGCAGCCAAGTCTGCGGCATCAATATACAAAGACACCCCCGAATCAGTGAAGACCCTCTTATTTTTCGGAGAGTTTTTCTGTCACACCTGAGGTTGGATCCGTTTCTGACCTGAGGGCTTGAATTCAGCGCTGCCTGTGCCGAGAGACACACCTGCCGGCTGATTAAGGGCTGCTGATTGACCTAAATAGAGATCATTGAGGTCGAGTCGCTTTGCTGGGGTTTGCTAAAAAAGCAACCCGCAGCCTCTCCCCTCACAATATTAGCTTTGGAGGAAAGTCCACAGGGACCATGTGACAGATGCCTACTTGTATTTACATTGTTTGACCGCTATGTCAAACCTTCTTCAAAGGCCGACGTTCTCCTGAGAGAAGTCTTCGGCACCGTGCAATGAATTCTTTTCAAAACAGTGGCTGTTTCCACAGTCGCTGCTCCAAATGAAACGAAATATCGGTGCTAATGCTGCTTTTTCACGCAGGTCAGAGGTGAAGTGAAGCCATATTGTTAATGCACTGCTGTGACAGAATAAAGATAATAAAAGTATCTTTTCCTATTTCTCCAAATCACTTCCCATCAAAATCAGTAATGAAGGAAAGGTATTAACTTGGAAAAAAAACAATCCGAAACTTGTTTAGGTGTTCAAGGTTAAAGACTACAGTTTATGCTCTAATATATGAGGAAATTAGGCGTGTTGGCTAACAGAGGAATGCTTGAACCCAAAGAGTGTCAGTGTGTTTTAACAAGATGGATAACAATGAATTTATGATCACAGTTCAAGATTTTCCAGAATGACTGGATGTTTTCATCTGATTGTACAGTTTTATTTGTGTTTACAGGGGAGAAATCAAGCAGTTCATAAACATCAGGGTTGATCAGGAGGAAATTATTCCAAAACTGCTATCAGGGATCCTTGGAGGTTGATTTCTATTTTTCCACTTTTATCCCGAAAATTTTCCTGTTCCATCCCAAAGCTTACCAGCCTCCATCTGCAGGATGCATCAAAATGTGCTTTCTATTCTAAAATCTTTTGTTTTCTAAAATGCAAATGTTATGTTTCACTCCAAGAAGACAACAATCCGCTGCTGAAAAGAGGAAAAAAAAAAAAACAGATTCTTGTAGAGCATTATCAAACATATGACTGGCTTTTCTAGTAACTGAGGGTGACTTGAAACCGGAGAATGTTTGGCTACCGGGTTTACCACGCGGCAACAGAGAAGCGTAAAATACACAGCTGCTCTGCGCGCTGGATGACTTTCACGCTCGAAAGCTAATGAATTTGATGGAAAACAAGTTGTTAATCATTACGTATGTGGGGCATGATATGTCGAAACAGAGGGCGCAAAGAGAAGTGCGGCCCTGGAAACACCAACACAGCACTTTCTTTCACAATGTATCCTTTGCTCTAACTATTTTTCTTTGCAACTACAGTAAAGTGATAGCTGGAAGCAGGTTGTTGCATGATTCAGCTACATAATGACCGTGATTCTATTGCTCCAGGGCTTGTATTGGTCGATGATTTTCCCAGGAAGACACTGTTTCTTTTATGGTTTGCAGGGCCAATCGATGGCAGTGCGTTTGGGGATCGTTTTCAAAAGAGCTGGGTTTTTTAGCGATCAGCCGTTTCAGCTGGACACTACAAAAACAGTTAAAGTAAGGACAGCAGAACACACTTCCCAGGGAGGGTAATCAGCCGTTTGTAGTGGCAGAGAAACCAGAGAAAGTATCAACACTGAACTCTGCACTGACATGATGTCAGTGCGGCTGTTTTTACCCACAACTGACGGGGGCTAAAAAACATTTCAGAATAATATTAACTCTTTCCCTGTACAAAAAAAAAATTAAAGCTGCAAGTGCGTTCACTTTGGGTGAAGCAACGTGGTATAGATAACCGGACATGAACTTCTGCTGTGCACAGTTAAAGAAAAAAGCTCTGCTTCGGCCATTTGGCACGACAGAAGCACAGTCATGTGACCTAGTAAATCACACTCTCCAGCTGAACAGCCAGGAACTTTTCCGAGCAATTCCTGCCAACGGTTAATCATTTAGTGATTCTTATTTTTGTTTATTTGCTTAACGAATACCCCATCATTTCTCATGGCTCTCGCTTGGGTGATTTGAAACCTTTACCGATACTCGCATACATGTACAAATCCGTGCAAAATACACACAAACGCATTCACTTATTTGCTGTGGGATACCATGTTTCCCTCACTCCTCTGCCCATATTTTTAGCTTCCTCGTTCAGGAGTTTTAACTGATGAACCCTCAAACCTGCTGAACAAACTGTGTCACAGAGTATAATTGCAGCGACACATTCACTGATGCTGACAAATTTAACAAATTACTTTATTTAAAAGCAAATATATATTGATGTATATGATATATACATCAAAATACATGATATATATATCAAATATATATGTATAAATACAGCTATATATCTATTTATTGTGGAAAATTTGCATGCCCCCCATACTCCTCCCACCTCTGTTTCTCACTTTCTTTCAACCTGCTAACTGATGGATGGAAAAGTGAAAAATCATCATCTCCACTCATCCCCCAAACCATCAAGTGCATATAGTTTGGACTTCCCTGTAACAGCAGATTTTTTTTTCTTCATTCAAATCAGAGTTTCAAAGAAAACAAATATAGATTTGTTTAAAGTCAGAAAGACACAAGATTTGGAGGTGAGAAAGAAGAGTACAGAGGAAGGATGTCCTTCCTGGTTCTGTATCCTGTGTTCTGCTGACAAAAGCTGGTTTGCAGCAGACAAGCCATATTTTCACTCGGTGATCACTTTCATCAGCCTCTATTGTCCTTTTTTATTAAATTTAATTCTCTTAGTTTCATAGTTTGTTTAATTTCACTTAAAAGTGACCATCATCATTTATCACCATTTATAGATCATTTATCTATATATCTATCTACAGTTTAGCTCATCAGCCCAACCAAACCATCAGGGGAAATAGTGTTTCTGTTGTTGATCATTTTTCCTGACAAAGTTTATATTCTGCTTTCAGCAAATATTGCATTACATGGTGAGATGTCTTGTTATTTTTCACATTTAAAACTAATTTGAAAAGTTATTTTTGGACGTGTGATGAAGTAATCAAATATCCTGAAATGTAAGGAAATGCTAATTTTGTGCCTGTTTGTATAATTTTCTGCAAAATTGAAGCAGAATTCAGCGTCAATCTTTTGAGCTGCGAATGTTTTCACCCAAGCCATATGTCTCTGAACCTACTATGAATTGAGTGTATGGATGTAAATAAAATGAACTGTAGGAGAAAATTAAAAATGTAACGCTGACTAAAGCCAAGCGTGCATAACTGTAATATTCGGTTACGATTCCAATAATGAAATTCCATCTTTCTGTCTTATCATTTGCTCGATATTTGATACATACAATGCAAGTACCATACAATGGGAATCTCTGTGGAGGGCAACGACTTTAACACATGACAACAAAATGTAAGGCTTGCAAAATGTATTTTCCAGTTGAAAGCGGTTTTATCTTATGTCCATCCATTTCCTGCGGTGACGTGTCCCTCCCGTCCAGCATCACTGCCAGTCACTGGATTTTCAGTCATAATTACGAGTCACTCTTCTTTTGAAAGTGATTCACTGGCGCTTCCAATGCAACCACATGTTGGAGGCCATCTAGGTGGTTGCTCCTTTGCAATTGGAGCTATGACAAGGCGAGGCAAAATGTAGGGGATGGCAGTCAAGAATCAGACTGCAAATGGCACATTGGAGGGTTTTTATTTTATGATAGAAAGCTGATGAAGACTTTCTAATGGCAAGCATCCCTTCCTGGGTTGTGACAGGAAGGCCGCAATCAAAACATCAAGTATTTAGGGCGCCAATCCTGAAAGCATCTGCAACCATAGCGACAACCCTAACATAGCCTCTTATCTACAGTCCATAATTGGGGAATAATCCTCGCTGTATTTTTAACTCTTTAGTGCCAGAACACCTCTTGTGTGTCTAAGTGTTGAACCAAAAAATAGAAAATAACAATAAATAAAGCAGTGCGAAGGACATTGTCACAACATTCCACTGCTCAGGAGGACAATATTCACAGTTAGAGCGAAACTGACGGTTCCTGAAGTATTTCCACTGAGCTCCAACTCCCAACCCTAAAAACAGGAAGTCTTTCTAGTCAGTAGAAATATTGGCCAAGCACCTTACTTACCCTCTGGTTTCCTGAGAGAGCCTAGAGGAAACTGCCGAACTGGTCTAAAATGGTGACTTCAGCACATATTTGTGCCTCGCAGGCAGGCTGTGACCACACAGCCTTGATACTACCCCAGCTCTACCTCCGATCCAGGAGAAGAACCAGGACAAGGTAGCCCCCCAGATTGGCCCTGAAGACACCAGGGAACCGTGTTTATTTAAGTCAGCAGAAAAGACTCGTCAGTCTGCTGATTATTCAGGAATTCAACTTCACATTTACCCCCACAGATGCAGAAACGCACACTTTCAGCTGCCTCTCGTCTCCTCAAACCTCCCATCAATAATAATTTATGAGATCACGATTTGTTTGATCAACCCTACTGCTTATTTAGTTTTGAATTTCTACTTCTTTTTTATCATCTCTGTACTTTTTCCTTTTTTTGTCAGTAATACGCACACTCCTCTCACTGTCAGAGTGAAGAACTGCAGACTCAGCAAAGCACTCACAGATCACATGAAAGATCAGTAGGTGCATCTGTTTAAGACTTCCTTTGCATTGTGTAAGGCTTTTTCATTTTTGTCTTTCTCTCTCTCTAAAGATATATATATTTATACAAAAATATAAAAAAGAAAAGTTTACAAAGCAGCGAGTGCAAAAAGAAGAAGAACAAGAACGATGGCTGGTAAAACATAAAATAGGGATCAAACTATAGTTTTGTTAGTACAATTAAACTAAATAAAAATCACAAACATGAAAACAACATATGCAATGCCACTGATAATTGAATAAATTAGGAGCATTCACGGTAAGAAAATGACACTGCTTTAAAAGTCAAGGATCATTCAAGCAGTAAATATATAGAATAAAAAATGGTTTTATACTTAGACATTCAAATTTTGATAAAAAAATAAGTTTCGATAGAATGATTAGCAGCAGCGAAATGTTGGTGAAAAGGCGTCATTTATTTTTTTTACTTTTTCATTGAAACATTACATCACTGCCATCAAAAACGCTCCTGTCTTGAGCTCCCTCAAGTACCTCCATAAAAACTGTTGTTTGTTCAACGTTGTCATCTAGTGGACAAATGGCTGTACTTCAACTAGCTCTGCATATGCATGCTGCTGGTTTCTGGAAGACTCACCTGAGCTTTCAATCCCACCAAATGTCCTTATCGAAGGAACTTTTTTTCATGTCACACATTTTACAGACTTGCCTATTTGCTCCAAAGCCTCAAATATAAATGATCAGTGGCTGAGATGTTGTCAGTTTATTACAACACGGCAGGCAAACGTACAATATTTGCTTTGGCTTTCCTGCAACCTTGCCTGGAATATTACTCAATACTGGAAATGCAGATATGTCAAGTTACAAATCAAGCATATCTGACACTAAATACTTTGGGCCTCATGTGAACACAATGTGTTTTTACCAAGAGAAAAGAACAAATATTACCAAATAGTACCAGTATAAGTGGACGGCCTTGGCGCCTTTCTGAAATATCATGGTGAGATTTTTATTATCATAGATATTTGTTTTATATTAATTTTCGGTAAAGAGATACTGCAGGCTATATCAATATTAAAAATACTGTCCTGGAAAGCAGTGGGTTCCATCCAACAGGTCAGAGGAGGCCCTGCCCAGGCTGAAGAAGTTCAAGCGAGGGTTCAGCGGAGGGGTCGGGGTCTGGGTTGACCTCGGATTGCTGACTCCATGACCCGGCCCTGGATAAGTGGTTTGGACAGTGGATGGATCAGTCATCCTACGCAGGGAAATTAAAACCCCGGACTTACTGCTCAGTGACTCACACATCAATAAAAGTCCACATTTTAGAAATTAGACAATATATTTTAGAATATAACAGAATAAGAAGAAATAATTTTCACTTACTTTGCCGGGTTGATTTGGGGGAGTATGTGCACATCAAGCAGAGAACGAACTATTCTGAGGCGTTGAGTGCAACACTGTCAAAGCAAACAGTATAAATTCTGGTCTGGGAGTTTCCAAGCCCAAAATCAATATGGCTTTACCTGAAATCCAAACTATTGACGGGAAAAACATCACTCTTTTGCAATTTGATAATGATTGACAGAGTAGAAGGTTTAAAGATGCAGCAAAAAAAGAAACCAAAGTTCTTCTCACAGCTTCATCATGAGGACTACCTCCGTTCTCCAGCTGGGCTTCTGTTCTCTTTGTGTGATACTGGTGCTTCTCACCGAGGGAAGGTTTGTATATTTCCTGTTTCACACAACAATAGTGATGTTTTTGTTTTCATTTCAAAGGAAAGAAGGAAGAAAAGAGTGGAGTGCGTTTTTACCGAGGCAGTGGAATTACACAAGCCCCCTCTCTGCTCACAGAACTCAGGAAATGTGATAATTAGCTGTACATTTACTTTCAATTCTCAAAGTACACACGATTTAATTATTTTAATACATAATATGTGCGTTTTAGTGTTCAAATACATTGATTTGTTATATTAATTTTCATTACTACTTAGTTATTATTACTGTCATTTTAACTGGGTGCCATTGTTCTGGAGGGAAAATGTAAATTGGTGAATTTAGTTGGTTTGTCACTTAAATTGTTGTTTCTGTTTATGTGTTTTTTTTCATTTTCTTGAATTAGATTTGTAAAAGCTTTTTCCTGAGCTGATTATTGACAAGTTTTTCACATTGTGAAATATTAATTTAAAAAGAAAAGAAAATACGGCAAAAGGAATGGATAACGTCTTTATAGGTATCAATATGCATCTCTATCTGTCTGTTTCAGTGCAAACATCCTGCCCGACCCCCCAGCCATACCCTGCATGTGGGGCCGCTGGTCTGAGTGGAGCTCCTGTAATCCTTGCACAAAAACCAAGGTGAGTCCCCTCGGTGTAAAATCTACTTGAAATTACAACATTGTTAGAAAGATAAGCTCTCTACTTTTCATCTCTCCCCTCCATAGCTGCCTTTCTGATGTGGCTTTGTGAGTTGAAAATAAATTTGAATCTCATATCTAATAAAGACTTATTTAGCAGTTAAAAGAAAAATATCTTTCTCTTGTAGATGTCATTACTATGACATGAGTTCTGCAGATTGCCTGAGATATTTCAAATATCAAGCAATAAGTGTTGCTGATTCCGTGGCTCCACGCCTTCTGCCATAAACTACTTTTACAAAATCTTTAAAAGCTGTTATCTGTGGTCTCCAGAGGCGCTCCAGGAGTGTAGAGGTCTTCGGTCAGTTTGGCGGTGAGCCCTGCCAGGAGTCCATAGGGGAAAAAGAGTTCTGCGTAACTGACGCTGTGTGTCAAGACCCCCCTGCTCCTGTGTGCTTGGCTACAGAGTTCCAGTGCGAGTCAGGTACGATTGAGTCACGTTCAGTGTTTCTTTTGTTTTCTGTTTTGGAATTTGAGACTCCATCCCAAGATTTCTCCCTGACATACCGTAACTAAGCTGAATGTTGAATTTAGCATGGCTGTTCAACACTAAATTTAAAAAACATCAGTGATAAATTCAGGCAGTGGTGGGCTGCTCGTGTTACTCTAATCATTTCGTGAATTAAACTTTCACATTCTGAAAAAGAAGAATCAGAGCGCTATCTACTTTTAGATCCTCATTTACCACAAATACATTTCTCGGATCCTCAGCAGATTGTTCCGTGAAGCTGTCGCCCTGCCTTTCTATACCCCTTCTCTCATTCCACCACTGCACCCAAAGTGGACATTTGATTGGACGATCCCTGAACCACTGAGACAAAGACAGACTATTGTGAGCCGTGAGCTAAAGAGTCCTCTCTATCCAGGTTATTGCATCAAGAAGAGATTGACCTGCAACGGGGACTATGACTGTGAGGACGGCTCCGATGAGGATTGCGACCCTGGACGTCGACCTTGTGGTACAAATATAATGGACACTAATGAACAAAGCAGAACAGCAGGATATGGGTGAGAATAAAGATCCATCTATTTCTCTATCTATCTATCTATGACTATAATTATAATTTCAGATGTAATGGACATAATGCTTTCATGAATATTTTTGGAATTTTTTTATGTATAATCTCAGTTGTATATGATGTTTTTATGCTTGCCTTTATCAGTGATCAACCGCTCTCCCTTCCGCTCCTCCACTATCCTCAATGAAGAACAGCACATTTATCTCATAACGCCTTAGTGTATTACCTGTCTTCCTCCAAACCTATGAGTTACACCTGAACAGGTGTCGCAGGGTGAGTGTTAAAACGGTTTCTTTCTCCGACAACAGAATCAACCTCTTGGGCTCAGATCCCCGGATGAACCCCTTCAACAATGATTTCTTCAACGGGAGGTGTGAGCATGTAAGGAACCCAAACACCCGCAAGAACGACAGGCTACCCTGGAATGTTGGTGTGCTCAACTATCAGGTCAGTAGAACCCCTTTTTGATTTTGGTTCAGTCCTAATTAATCAATTTCTAACACAGTAAATCAGTGCATTTGTGGAGGATGAGACAGTGTTTTTCTTTTTCCTTACAGACACTCGTAGAGGAGACGGTCTCAAGAGAAATCTATGAAGACAAACACAGTCTACTGAGAGAAATACTGGGAGAAATGAATATCAAAGCTGACGCAGGACTGTCCTTCAAGTTCAGTCTAAGCGAGGAGACCATGTCCGAAAAGCCAAACAAATTCAAGCTGGATTATCAATACGAGAAGAAATCTATGATCAAGGAGGTGTCAGAATACAGCAACATTCAGGTAAATGCCAGACAGAGATTTTGGCTATTTAAAACACGCCTGTCTTCACAAATGATCATTTCTGCAAATCCAGAATAAGAGCTTCATGCGGGTGAAGGGCAGAGTACAACTGAGTACCTACAGGCTGCGTTCTCGTGAGCTGCAAGTGGCTGAGGAGTTCCTCGAGCATGTCAAATCTCTACCGGTGCAGTACGAGAAGGGGATTTACTTTGCCTTCCTGGAGGATTATGGGACTCACTATACAAAAAATGGAAAAACTGGCGGCGAATATGAGTTGATCTACATTCTCAACCAGGATGCCATCAAGGCAAGAAGTATGTGTGATTCAAATAAACCATCCCTTCGTGTACATGTCTGCCAAAAGTAGCCAGCTGGCATTGCCATTTCCAAATAGTTCAATAGTTCTGTCAAAATATCTTGTTGTCCCGTCTGTTGTGACTCAAAATGTCGAGCACGTCTAGATGTGATTAACACTTACTCAACCCTCTGCTTCATGATTCTTGCAGATCTGACAGAAAGAAAGATTCAGGAATGCGTCAAGCTGGGTGTCTCTTTGGACTTCTCCGGCACGTCTGTGTCCGACGGCAAATTTCACTACAACCGTGACAAGTGTGGCAACATGGGAACAAACACAAATGGTCCGATTTCATTCATTTCATGCTTTAGTCTTTCAGATGCCATGTAGGCTCCACTGCTGCAACTATCCCCAGCAGTCAAATCTATTTTTTTCTCTAATCTGAGTTTCTGGTTTGGCTGCTCATTCAATTTTATTATTTCTTTTTAATGCATCAAGTTTCAAATTCTTGTGAGAATAGCTCAAGGTGCTGAATATACCAGCGAATCCCAGAGAGCATGAGGCACTGAGGTCACTTTCACATAAAATGACCCATTCACTTTTGGTGATATATTTTCATATGTATAGTACATATAAAGACGGTCTTTTTTTTAATCCTTTTTATCCCATTTTTTATTCTTCCCTCCTCAATCTCATGTGCACACTGCAAACCTTCAGGGGAGGTTCTTGACCCAACACACATATCTAGAATTAGAGGGAAGCTGAACAACTTCACACATGACTTTTTTAGGTGAGGCGATGTCACCAAATCGTCACTTGTGTCTATTCCTTCCAAAATACAGAAGCAACCCGCCACGCTTGAATATGATAGATTTAATCGACTAACACCATGTGACTGTTTTTGAGATGGCAATTACATCACTGAGGTTTCTCTTCTTTGTTAAATGTAAGAAATTATGCCAAAAACATCATATCTTTCTGGAAAATGTAGTTTTGGACTTAAGAAGCTCGGTGAAGCCATTGCAGAATAAGTTTAAATAATTTTCACTCCTAGGTTTGGTTCCAGTGTTATAAAACACATAGTATTTTACTGGTATAAACCAGTAAAATACTATGATAAAACAACAATGATGTCATCCAAACTTCAGATCTTGTTCATTGCATACTCATTGTGCGGCTCAGCAGTGAAAACATGGAAAGACTAATCAATATGTGAAAGTTTTCATTTCATGTCTCATCAGATTATGTGATGTCACTTAAAGTAAGTTCAACTTTTGCTACACAGAGGAGGTGGAAGGAAAAGCAGTGGTGGATAAGGTGATGACATCCGTGAAAGGAGGCACCCTCGAAAGTGCCGTGACAATGAGGGCCAAATTGAATAAAGAAGGGCTGATGGACATTGCGACCTATCAGGAATGGTCGAGGACAATCGCCGATGCCCCTGCGCTACTTCACAGTGAGGTAGGAATCTCTACCAAGGTGATAGAATTCAAAGGCTATTTTACAGTTCCCAATGAAGTTTGTGACGCTGAAACGGACACTCGTATGCTTTCATAGATATAGCGCTGGATTCACCATCGATCCCCCAAAATACAGCAAAATGTATATCAGAATACCAATAGTAGCATAGGCAACCTGGAATAGATATAAGTGCCCAAAGTCTGTGATTCTGGAATTTTATCATGATATAATTCCTCTTGTTATCACAGCCGGATCCCATTTACACGTTAGTTCCAGTGGACATTCCTGATGCCAACGCCAGGATAGCCAACCTGAAGCACGCCACAGCAGACTATGTGGCCGAATACAACGTGTGCAAGTGCAAACCTTGCCAAAACGGAGGCACCCTTACTCTGATAGACGGGAGGTGCATTTGCTTGTGCTCCAATATTTTTGAAGGCCTGGCCTGCCAGAACTTTAAGGCGGATAAATCCAGTCACCAAGGTGAGTCCAGGCATCAGTGGACCGAATCAGAATCCTATCACATAGTTTGTTGGACTTAATCGAATAACTTTCAAAAATTACTGTTTAGGAGGCACGAGGCCCGTTGTTCAGCAAGAAGGTAACTGGATGTGTTGGTCAGCCTGGTCCAACTGTGGAGGAGGGAAACGGACCAGGACTCGCACCTGCAACACAGAAGGACTCAATGGAGCCAGTTGCAAAGGCCCAACTCATAGTGAAGAGTACTGCTGAACTGACGAATGGCTAATAAACAAACATCGTCCTCTTACCGAAAACGCACTCTGTGCACACACACTTTGTCACAGAAGATAGAAATGAGAAGATTCGGTTCTTCTATAAATGAGAGCAGAGCCACCAGCACTTGGTATCTCTGTAATGAGAATTGCTGTTTTTATGAGCAGATTGTTTTAAAGCTTTCATAATTGCTTAAAGTTGTAGTCAATCAAACCACTTGTTGATATGAATTCTTGTTGATGTGTTCACAATGAAATGAAGATTAGCATTTTTTTTTTACAAACAATTTATTTAAAAAGGCAGTCTCACTGAGAAAGAGTCTCTTTTTCAGGAGAGACACATTTAGCACAGTTAGAAACCTTACACTTTATCAAAGCCAGTCAAAGATATTTCATGGGCTGACATCATGCATACAGCAACAATCAGTGTTGCGCCATGGTTTCTGGAGAAAACTGCATTTTAAACTGAACCTAAAGTGTCAGTTTACTTTGTGTACTTGTTGAACACTAACAGTTGCAAGACACATGAGGGCATTATATCTGCGTCATGTTTTGAATAACCCAGACCTCTATGTTCCCCACTTTTTCTCTACCTGGAGCTCTGGAATTGCACTGCATCATAAACAAATAAAGCCAGTTGTATGCCTTGTAAAAGCTTTTAATTACTTTTCATCTAAAAATATCTGGTATTCTTATTACAAACGTTTTTATAAGTGTTGCTTGTTATTAAAGCTACACTCGGATTGAAATGAAATTTTTCTCTTTCAATACGAGACCATAAATCTTTTGGCTTTGGGTTCACTTAACATCGTGTTAGCTAAAGTATGTATTGATGGGCAAATAAATCATTTTAAAAGCACTATCCATCTGGTTGTGTAGCGCAAATGAAAACCAGATGCATCACTGCTTGGATGCAGGGCAGGGGAGTAGCGGGGGCGTTGGACATAAACAGAGAGACAGTGGGTGTCGGATCCATTTTGACTTTCTTAGGTGGCACCGCTGGAACTTTCTTCTCATTCTCACACACACCCATGTTGCAGACATCATCAGAGTTTCAACTTATTTTGCAAAAAGGGAACCAAATTTTGGGGAAACAAATGCTGCAACATCATACAGCTCAGTATCATCGTACAGCTCACCTTGATAGTACAGATTTCTAATGGAATGAGCATCGTAAGGTAAAAACCTGATCAAACATCTGCGGTGATGGAAATTCAGCCGCAGGATAAGTCACGCATGTGAGTCCTCTCTCGACTTGATGATCATGGCTTGAAAATATGACAAATAAAGACTTTTCATTTTTAATATTATTATTTTGTTTTTTGAAAACACTGGGCACTGTTGAAACCCAAGGGGGAAATCACCTTGGGAGACAATGTGGATGTTCTGACACAAAGAAATTATCTGAGACGTAGCTCATTAAGTGTTGCCAGATCATGTGTAGAATCCTGTCATATACAAATGGTTGGGGAGAAAAAAATGGAATATCAGTCTCACACACCTGGTTTCATTTTGTATTTAGGTCCACCAATACGGAGTAAGATTTCCTTGTTTTGAAGACCAGACCGGTAATCCGTGGCTTTATGTATATATGTGAATATATGTATATATAATTTCTATTTATTATTTGATTTTATTTATTTACTTTGTAACGTCTACTCAGTTAAGCCTTCATCAATGGTAAAATCATTACAATAATGCTTGCGGATTTCCTCTGACTCTGGGCAAAACGGGAGCATGTGTGCTTGGCTAAGCTGCCTTTGTTTCCCTGTTTGCTTGTGGATTTTTAAACGCAACCATTAACACTGCTACAACAGGCCCAAATGGACGCCCTCGTGCCAGAGGTGCTTGCCTTAAACAAACAGTGAGCGGGTGAGGCAGGAATGAGTGTTCTGCTCCTTGCACAACATCCAGGAATGTGCAGAGACCTGAGTCAGGGAAAATTGGCACGGACAACCCATGTATTCCCTTTCTGACTGCTCTGATAAGAACCCTTCTCAATTTTTTTGAACAGAAATATCAAACAAAAGTGACAGCGAGGCCTGAAATATGATTACACAGGTATGATTCATATCATCCCCAAGTCGTTCTGAGAAAATAACCTCCCATCAGCATTGAAACTGAGTATACGTCCAAAAGAGTGTATGCAGTGGGGGGTGATGAATGCATACTTGAGAGGTAACCACTGGGGGTGGTGGCCCCTGGCCTTTGGGATGTCAGCATAATGGAGTAAAACTTACAGACCTTATTGAGCTCCAAGGAGACCTCATTCACACCCGACAGCAAGCCATTATCTTAGTCCAAAATGTTTTGTTCTTTCTTAAGTCTTCGACAGAACACTCAGCACAAAATAATGAACCCCTCTCCATCGATAGACTGCACAGCTCTCTTTGGTCAAATATATTCCAGCATGCTGTTAAAAAGTTGAGGAACACTTAAAGTTTAAATGTGGATGTAGTAACCGGCTCATGGAACCCCAGACTTATGTTTTTAATGAATATTCCGTATGGAGGAGAAGAAAGTATTCCACTGCTCTGAGTGATGTCATAGCTGAAAGCAAAATTTATTGTATGTTATTGCTTTGGGAGTTTGATCAGTTCCAAACACACGCCCCAGGTTTTTTGCTTTATTATATTTTTAAGTTACACGTCAGGATGAGAGCAGGAAATACTGTGTGGAATTAATACTCAGAAAAAGTAGCTACCATGAAAATGGAATAGCCTTGGAATGGATAGAAAATGAAAACAAAAATGCAAAAGTGAAATGTGCGTACGTCCCCCAAAAAGGTCAATATATATGATTTATTTTAAAGTTATCTCAGAAACTGAAGGAATAAAAGTAAAATTGATTCATTTTAAAATAATCAAATTGTATTTTGTACTTGGTATGTTCTATAGTTGATGTAGATGCACTTGAAGAGTGGCATTTATTTGTTTTGAAGATGAACTGTTCAAATCTTGCTCCTTTTTAGATACACTTGACATTTATAGATTCATTTCTGAAACCTTGGGAGGAAATTTATAATCTTTTCACCTGATATCACAGTGCTCCTTTTGCGATAAATGTCTCAACGAAAAGCCCACCACTTAATCTATTAACATAAGCCTTGCAGGCATTACCGCAAAATATATAATTAAGTATCTAAGTAAATAAACATGCAGGTAACTATAGAACATATAATCACAGCTACAATCCTCCATATCTTCTGTTCGGTGGCTGCTGAGAAAATTCATACCATTGTCCTCTCTTCTCATAAACACATACTCTGTTGTTTCTGTGAAGGAGGTAAGGGATACATTTTTAACAAAAGCCCTTCAAATGGTGTGAAAGGAGCCCCTTGCACTCCTAAAGGCCTGGACACAGTTGGAGTTGCCCCCTCCCCATTTCCCTGGGTCACTAAATGCATTGAAGTTTTAGAGGTCTGCCATGGCCGATTACTCCACACAGCTGTCCCAGCACCGTGGAAATGAAGTTATGTCCCTTGTCAGCTATGTTTTGTTCCCCCCTCCCCCTGTTCTTCCTTCGCTGTTTGGAAACTTGCATCGCTTTTTAGCTGGGCTGCAGAAAGGGGACAAGCAGAGAAAACCTGGAAAACCCTCATTGGTGGATTAAATATTCCCCTTTGCATCACTATGCTGGGAGGTTTGAAATCCTTGACATTCAAACCCAGCAGAGCCCCACTCTCCCAAACAAGCCCCTTCCCCCATTAACTCACGGTCATAAATCAGCCCCTCCTCCACCTTTCCCACCTCTCTAAAAGTCCAGGGTAGTACCTTCCCCAAGTCCACCGCCCCACACCCTCAGCTCCAATTGTTGTGGGTCACTGCAGTTTTTTCCCATTTACTTTGCCTTTCCCAATATAAAGACATTTCCTGTGCTTGTTTTTGGGACTCAAACTGAGTGAATTTCAGTAGTTATGAGTGATTCTATCCAACAAGTCAGGAGAGATGCTTATTGGCAGGAATTGTTCTACGTCAGTCTTATTAAACAAATCAAATAAAATCAAACATTAATAAATAAAATGACATAAAATAATGACCATGTAAGGCTTTATTTGAAATACTGAGTCCAGTTTTCTCAGATTGTATTTACTGAAAAGCTTATAGTGCTCATTCATGTACATTGTTTTCAAGTGGTTACTTCGATTGTAGCTTTTTTAAAATTTTCTTTTGTATTTAGAATGATTTACACTTTTTAAATTCTTAGACAGATCACTCTTTTAAAAGAGATATTTTCCATCTGCTTTTGCCTGATAGACCTGACTTACGGATCCGCCCTGAATCATATCGACTTGAAGCAGGCAAGTGGCCTGACTGATGGCCGATTCAAGACCAAATCAAATATCCTAGCCTGGTCGACTCATTGCTTTAAAAACACCAAAAGGAGCCCACATCTAATAGGCCAGTTCAACATAATCAAATCATTAATCATTAATGTCAAATCCGCCTATAACAGTATCCTGCTGCGATTCTTCACACAATGAGCAGTAAAAGCTGATGATTAGGGGGTAAAAGTTGTTTACTCAAAGGTGAAAGTGTTTTGCTTTGTCCTCAGTGTTGGCCTTAATACTGTATTATCATATATATTATTTATTTAAAAAAAAATGGCACAGTGCCAAAGGCCTATTATGAATAGTTTTTGTTTACTGTAGTGTGTTTTCGTATTGACGGTCAATCTGACAGTCCTTATCTACATTGATGTTGAAATATATTGCCGTTGTTAGCGGAGGCTAGTTACACTGCCTGTAATCCACCATTACAGCTGTAAAGTTCTGACCTCCAGCTTTGAGTGGAATGCAGCCTTAATCCACAAGTGGTTGTACTGCTCACTTAAGCTGACACCATGATCAGTGCCCCCCTGGGTAATGTGGTTTATAGAGCACTGGCAGCTTCTATGAAGGCAGCTAAAGAGAAGTGAGTACCAGCCAACTTCGTGCACCTCTGTATAGTGACAGAAAGATCTTCGGGCTGCTTGAAGAGCACTGATAAATCTTTCTTTTATGTTTTGAATTAGAGTATCAATCATTTCCTTTTGAGAATCCAAGCAGATACTGGTACATTAAAGAGGCTGTGATTAGAAAATACTTGCCAGTGTAATAAATCCATGATGCCGTAAATGGCCCAACCTGAATGACATGTTCTTGGCGCAAAGCAAGGATACATCAAAACATTTCCCAGCTAAACCTCAGCTCACTTTTAGTCAGCTCATTGGCTTCAGTGTCCGACCACCTAACTTCTCTAAGCCAGGTGTCAAATTCCATTGTGTAGTTTATGTCTCCATGGCAACAGATTTTCAAACAACAGCATTACATTTTAGTTTTCAAATTCATGTAATCCGATGCCTAGACATCAGACTTTTCAGAGATGCTGACTGCTGTTGTCCAGTTCCAGGGGTTCGGTTTGCTGAGGTCAGTGATAAGGATTTGCATCAACTTCAGGTACAAACAACTCAGTAAAGTGGCTGAATCAAAGTAAAAACATATGTGGGCTCAATTTTATAATTGGATTATAAAGAAATATGGCAGGGATATACGCCACAGTTTGAAGAACATCGTTGAATAGTTGCTGTTTCACCTTTCTATGCTTCCTTTCTCATCAACTCGCGTGAGGTAGACATTGCAACTGAATTAGAGGCAGCTCTTTCTGCTCAGGACTGTCAGTTTCAAAATAACCTCAACAGGAAAAAAGTCTGTCTGGCAGTGGAGCAGATTTAAAAAATGTTTTGCAAAGCTCCACTGGGACATTATAGGGAAAAGTTCTTTCACTGCATTTTTTGCCAGCTTAGCAGAGGAACTGGGTCTTATTTCTGAGCAAACGGCAAATATTTCAAGACACATTGGATGAAAAAGTGCAACGTGGGAGAGAAAACACTCACGAGCATCTATGACTGGAGTGAACCTTAAAAAAAGAAACTCCCTACATTTTGTCGGTGTAACCGAGAGGTGGAGGAATTCGGGGTGTGGTGGGGGAAAGCTGGCCAGGAAAACAGTTTGAGTTGTGATGAGGCGATTTTAATGAGGTCCCTTTTCTGTCTCTGCATGGGAAAAAGAAACAACATTGCCATTTCCCTCTGGTGCCAAAAGTTAATTCAAAGCATTTTGGGGCAGAGAATCTTCTGGGGCCCCCATATCCTTCATTATCCCCAACAATAATAAAAAGGCATTACAATTATTAATGGTTGGGGCAGAGGCCGGATTTCTAAAAGTCATAGTGGCAGGCTTTTACTTCTCATAACAAAGACCTAAAAAACTCCACACTATTATTTTGTTGGCTCTATTGACAAGAACTGCCATTGTCATCTTTATTGCTCAAACTACATAAAAAACTGATATGTTTGGCAGCAAAGCTTGGTCTGAGATGTATCTTACGTTCAACTGGCATTGTAAAGAGTGATATTTTAGCCTATGTATTTCTAAACTATACAGTTTTTCATTAGTAACCGATAAATCTGGCCCAAAGCATTCTGTGTTTATATCTTATTGGCACCATGTACCTATAAGTTTATGTATATCTATATCTATATGTATGTTGTTTAAACCCCCTGAATCATTCAACAAAGAATGGACACCAGGTAATTATCAATTATTAGAATGCTTATCACAAAGTTACAATGTATCTTTAAAACTAATGGAAATCACCAGATAATTATTCAGAAATTTGCAGGAAATTTCCTTCAAACCAATGAGAAATGGCATAAAAACATGGCAGAAAATACCAGAGAAGGAGTTCAACACCAAATAAATTCAATTAAATTGAGAATTGAATTTGATAGAATCAGGAAGACTTAATAATCATAAATAGAATTATAATAATGAATAACTTAAAATTATGGCGAAAATTAGATTGAAAGAAAAACTTTCTTAAATCTAGAGAGGAAAAATAAAAAGGTGTACTAGAGCGCATTGAACTGGAAATTATAGAAAATTAAACAAAAATCATGATGATAATCGATCGGTCAAACAAGACATCCAAATAAAACCACACAAAGCATATAAAATAAATGAATCAGTTAGACAAACACGAATAAAAAAAAGGCATTTCACTGCTGATTGATCAGCTTCAGCAAGTAATGTTCTCCTGTTATTCGGGTTCCAGGTGAGAACTGATTTGCTCTGCATACCAAAGACACAATATAAGCGAGAGTTTCAACACTGAATCGGTTTTCTAACATGACCCTCCTGCCTCCCGTGGATCGTTGTCTCCTTTTGCTCCCCCACTCCCTGAGAGGGTGACGAGGAGCAAAGTGAATGAAGTGCCCCCTCATTGTGCTGCCGCACCATTGTACATTTTGCCTCCCCATTATATACGTGCCACTCGACTTCTCCTCCAATCAATGGACTGAAGGGCCCATGTCTTCGCCATGAAAAGCAACATGGCCGCCATCAATGGTTTCAAGACCCATTATCATGAGTGAAGGAGGAGACACAGGCTGCTTTGAGTGTCCGGAGAGCAGACTCACACAAGTAAATAGACACATGTTTCTTTCAGTATTTCTCTTCAAATCTTGAAGGAGAGATATCTCCTACGTGTCCAATGAGTTAACTGCACTTGACAAGAAAGTACTCAGATCCACTGCTTCCGTAAAAGTGTTCATATCGCTTTGGGACAAGTACGACAAGACGGTTTAATATTCAAATGACAACTTCAGTTATGCTCTTTAGTTTATTGGCAAATTGCACTTAAGAATAAAAGAAGGAAATACTACGTTGAGTGGTAACATAGTTGTTCTCAACAGTTTACTCGTGTAAGGATTCTTTTTAGTCATGTAACCGTTGAATCAAGATGTATATCGGTGCTGCATTTGCTATTGTATATTGCGTTTTCTCTCAGCCCAATTCTTACTATTATTCATTTTCTGCTCATGTTCTTATGACTATGTCCTCGGAATGAAGCCCTCCTACTTTTGGGGGTTTATGCTCTGTTTTAGATGAAATGAAGGAATGTTTGGGGTTTCGAGTCTTGAGTTGTTACCAGCCTTTTCACCCCAAAAAGTTGTCAGTGTTTATGACATCAACTGACCTTCAAGATTTGCTGAATGCTCAGTTCTGCATATTCAAACTGATCATGAACATAACATCGATTATAACATTTAGAAATTCTCAAACAAATTACCCTCCGTAGCTGTTGTTTGTGTAACCTTTTCCACTGCATGATGAATATATAGAATAAAATGCAATGATATAAATATGTGTCATGAGAGAGAAAAGCAGGGGGATACTTTGGCCCTAGGCTTGGGTTTCTAAATGTGAATCTTCCACATATTATCTCTTAGGAACTGTTAAAACTAAATAAAAAGAGAATACATTTCTATTGTTAAAAGTACATTTATCCCCCATGACTGGTGTCCTTCCAGCTCTTTAAATGCATTGTTTTTCTACACAAGACAAATAACTATCATGTGTTAGGTAAGCAGCATGAAGGCTCAAGGATGACTGGTATCTCAGTGACGTGATGAAACCCTTAAATGTCTCCAGACAATGTTAAGTGCATCTGTTGACTGGTTTCAGTGTTTTCTCATAAGATTAGATTAGGACTTGTACAATCTCACTCCACCCAGTACATCTCATACCTTAAACATTCCATATATAACAGTCCCAGTGAAGGAACCACAAATGCCCATCCAGCAAGACAGAACCACGCCACCTTTGAGAATCATTTTAAACTCTCATTTATTTCGTGTGCATGTACATTCAGAGAAGTGTGTTCACAATGGGCACTTTAACAAGACCGCTCACCCAGGGCCCGAGTTTCAGAGAGAACAACAAATGGGGTGAGAGTAAACAAACATCTCAAAAGCTCCATTTGAGCTTGAAATCCTCAACGGGAGGGGGGGGGGGGTGTTTACCTTATGCTCTGTCTGAGCGCTCCACACCATTTAACACTTCATACGTGAGTTAACCATCCATGTTCCAAGATGAGATGGGGCCCCCGCAACCCCTCACCCCGTCTGCCCCTGACAACCTCACATGATGAATATGAAACATTTTAAAAAGTTCAGGTGATTCACCTACCGATACAGTGCAAATCTCTTCTGCTTGATAAAATATCTTGACAAAAAATACTCTTACAATATACTGTACAAATTTAGATTTATATCGCTGACATACAAAAATAAGCTCATTCGACTTTATCTATTTTTTATTTAATTTTTAAAAAAGTGTGAGTAAAATGTAATTAACAGGCTACAACTGTCGTAACCTCAATTGGTGGAATATGTGGGTGTGAGCAGAATGTTAAAAGCCCCCCCCGCCCCGCAGGAAAATAGTTATTTTCACTTTTTAAAAAGGGGGCTCGATCGTGGGACTTTTCATAGAAATTGGAGTAAAACTAAGGCGGCGCTCAGGAGCCCCGGGGCTGTCATGGGGTCCCCCGAGCTCTCCGCGCTCAGGTAGTAATCCGTCTCGACGTCGTCATCCCCGGAGTCCTCCTCCGAGTCCGAGAAGCCGCTGCCCGCGAACCTGTCGCCGGAGTCGGCGCAGAGAGTCTCCATGCTGACCTTGATGTACTCGCAGATGTTCCTATCCGTGCCGTCGCACACGCACGAATCCAGCTGCTGCGCCTTGGGGATGGCCCGCATCTCGGCGATCACCCGGCGGCAGCCCTCCGAGCACCTCCCCCCGCCGAAGAGCTTCCGACAGTGAAATAAATAATCCGTCATCGCGGCGCTGCACGCCGGGTCCAGCTCGCACTGCATGCGGGCCTCGGTGCAGCCCATGGCGCTGGTGCGCGGCAGGCACGGCTCGATGGCCCGCTTGGCGCTCCGGCACACCGAGTCCAGCGCGCAGTCGCAGTCCTCCAGCGCGGGACCGCTGCGGGTCAGGTTGAGCTGGATGAGAGACGAGATGCAGTGGCTGGGACACTTCCTGCGCTCGCCTCTGAGGACGGACGCGCACGCGTACATGTACTGTTCGTACGCGTAATGGCACGCCGGCTCTCCGTGGCACTTCAGGATGGCTTTCCAGCACACCGGGCGGCGGCCGTGGTTCGGGGAGCCGCAGCAGAGACCGACGACGAGGGCGCACACGCCGATCATCCACAACGGCGTCCGCGCCATCAGTGCGGCGCGATTCGCCACTTCCGCGGAGAACAGCGACTCTGCGTTATTCCATCGCAACGCGTCAAACCAGAGTAAATCCTTGACGGGTTCATATCATGACACAGTCGGTGACTTGGAAGTCACGGCGGTGCCAGAAAACCGGCGGCGATCGAGCCGCTCTCGCGTGACTTCGGCGCACTGGACACACGGTGTGTGCGTGAGTGAGTGGGTTCAAAAAGTGACGCCAAAAACAAACAGAAAAAAAGGCTACCGAAGTGGACAGACACTCCTATCCCTCGACCCGCTCATCCTTAATGCGCTTCCAGCACGTAGCCTGTCCCCCCTGGAACACATCGGAGATGTTGCTGGGGGCGGGGGGCGCTGCCCCTCCCCCCCTCCGCAAAACCGCGTCCGATTGGACGGACGCGTGACCGTGACAGCCTACGTCAGGCCGCGCCCGTGACGTCAGCGTCGATTCGACAAAGTTCCCGCTGCAGCTCTTCTTCTTTCACAACTTGAAAGAAACGACAACAGCGGCGGAAAAAGGGAACACTCCGGAGAGCCTAAATAGATGGCACAACTCCTATTGCTTGTTGATACATGACAGGATTTGTATTTTCATGAAATGCCTGATTGCTTTTGATATTTTTTGTCTCGTAATCGCCCCTCAAAACACTCTGACCTCAGAACCCTGACCTACAGATTCAGATCTAAGGTCGTTTTGCACTGTTACAGTAAAATAAAACGGACCGCTGTCACTGACTGATTTGCACTGCATTGACTCAACAAAACCTCGGCTGCTATATCCTTTTTGGGCTGCTATATTATTTTTTAGGAAATGTTCAAATCTACTGCAAACTTTTATTGTTTTTTTATTGTTTACTCAATTTTGTATGGAAATATTTAATCTTTGTGCTCAACATTATAATTATGTCACTGTGGTACAGGGAGGAATGTGATTCCTCTGTATGTCTGTTACGTGGAGAAATTGACAATACAGCTGACTTTGACTTCGACTAAATGCAATAATTGCGTCATTTGATTTATTATCAATATCTCATCACTGTAAAACCTTTACTTTAAATCTTTCCAGTACCTTCAGTTTTCTTGGGTTTTATCCAACACTAAAGACCATATTCCTGGTGGATTACCTCATGACATTTTTTAAAACATACATGTTAATGATATCTGTATAAAATATGTTTTTCATTAATGAAGCTGAGGAAACAACAACCAATCACATCCCGATGTTTTATACAGCTTGAGGCGTCCCCGCGGGAAGATAAGCAAGAAGAGGTGTGAAACCCCCCATTGACCTTTTGGTTAAGGGCATTTCCGACCACTTGAGACAAAGGAGTGTGAAAGGCAGTCACACACACGGCGTAATAAAAACACAGGCAGGAAGCCACTGAGAATGAAAACAAAATGGATCTGTTTATGCTCATCTCGCCTTCTGTCCAGTTTGGTGGGCCTCGGGGTAGGAGGGGGGAGGTGGGGATGGGGGTAGCCGAACAAAGCATAGAGAGGCTAAAGGACTGTGTTTATCTGACACCGCCGCTTCGCCACACCATGGCCACAAGTATCTGGCAGCTCTCGGGGGACCCTCGGACCCCTCGATTCCAATTAGAGAGATTAGAGAGGAGTCAAGACAAGTGCAGAGGAGTTCTTCGCCAAAACAACCCCAAACATCCCCCCATCCCCTCCCTTCTCCTCATCCAGCTGGCATACCAGAGCAACAGACTGACTGCAGTTCAGAGTAACATCAAAGTGGAGGCTAGAGGAAGCCCAAATGGTGAACTTCTACAGGGTGTCCCTTTACTACAAAGAATTTGACATTAGCCCAGAGCGCTGAAGCCAAAGACAACACTTAACAGAGATAGATACCGATGCTGTGTTACTACCGAGGGCGCCTACTGGTAAACACCATGTCTACTTTTGTGCAGAGTTTGGGTGCCTCGAATGCTTGAGGACACACGCACACACGGGTACATACACATCAACACCAGAGTTCTGTGCAAGAGCTGAATTTTTACGTGAACGATGTAAAGAACGTACCCTTGCTTTTTCACTTTCAAGGAGTCTATGACGCAAAGCAGAACCAAAAATCCCATCAGTGCTGGACAGTGGCCAGATAAGAACAAGGGCCAGTTTCATTTGCACCAGAGGCTCTGTGTGATGGAGCTGGCAGTTGCTCAGCCCCAAACTGTACCTCTTAAATTAGTCAATAACATCACTTGCCTTCTTACTCTTAAAAAAAAGGCACCTAATACGTTTGATATACTAAATATAAGGCAAGGGACATTTACAGTTCTGGTTCACTGCTCGTTTCAAACTAGTACTTCCCGATACGCATCCTGAACATGCGGTCGTTCGTGGAGATGCGCATATAATAGTGTTTCCAGAATTGGAATGTGGTTCCCGAAAGTAGATTTGGAAATGCTCATGCGGAGACAGACATGCTCTTCAGTTTGTCTCCACTGCTGTCAGAAGTCATTACATACAAGCAGCCATGCCAGAACAATTCACTGAGCTTTGTATTCAGGCGCTTCCAAGCTCAGAGAGAGGCAGAGACAGGGGCGGGAGAGAAGAGGGAGGAAATTGAGTCAATATCAACAAGCTGCCAAGTTTTTGTTTTTTTTTTTAGTCCTGAATTTTTTAATTTTGCTGTGGTTTATGGAAACTTCTCAGAAGCTTGCCATAACCCGTTCTTTTTTTTTCTCTCACTCTTCATTCTTGCTAGAGGATAGATAGGAATTCAAATGGTTTGGGTGAAAACAAATGATGTATGTAATTTGTTTCTCGTCCGGAAAAGGGCAAGGTCATGTGGTACCTGAAAGCGTTAGGAAAGGACTTAATCTCCAAGATCATACTGAATTTTACCAGAACTGGTTGGGCTTCTACTTTCCTTCATTGGCGCGGCCTCTTTCAAAACAGCTTGGCTCAGGTTGAAAACCCGGATGTCTGCTGCCAGTGCATTTGTTGATCTGATTTGACAGTGGCAGCGTCCCACACGCAGCTCGCTCGGTTCAGGGAATTGAGGGCGTACCAGTCCGTTCAGTAGTAAATGAAAGCCTGGGGCCTCCGCCAGTGTAACATGAAGTCAGGGGTGAGAACTGAGGGTCAGTAATGCAAAGGCAGCGTGCATTCCCGAACATTCATTCGCACAGAGATGTGTTGTGTTGTGAAAATGCGCATAACTTTACACGCACTCTGACCCGTGCCCGGACACAGCAGACACAGCACAGAGAAACAAAGAGACAGAGAATGAAATGAAAAGATTGGTATTGGTTTAACACATTTCCGTTATTTCAAATAACCTATTGTCTATGATACACACAGGTCTCATTATAACACAAATAGTCGCATATGTGCAGTTTACACTCAAGTGGCCTTTCTTTCTAATTCAATGGTAAATGTTTAATTTGTTCTTGTCTTGTTGAAGTTTTCTTGTTTACGTTGTACACTAAAGCTACACATCTAAATCAAAAAAAGTTATTTTAAAAGCAAAGCATTTTATTTACACATTGAAATATATATATATGTTTTTCATTTTGTTCAGTCTTTGTTTTTTTTTAATTCATCAGTGGCTGTGCGGGTTTTTTAATTATTGTGGTTTTGCCTTTGGATGTTGTCCTTGTCAATGACTTAGAGCAGCGAGACAAAGCACACCACACTTTTAATTTGAAGAATTTCAATAAAGTAAGAAAGGCAAAAGTTCAAAGTGGGTCACCCTGAGTTCAGAGCGGCCAAGGGATCTGAAAAAGACAGCAATAGGAAAGTCCGATTTTTGGAACATTTTGATATGAGCATTAGCAGACAGATCTTTTTTTGTTATTTCAAGACCTTAAGATTCCATTGGTTTGCTGTGATAAATAGATTAAGATTGCAGAAGGGAGTAAACCTGGGTAATGTTCCAACATGGCTGTGGTAGCTGGGTGAATTATCTTTTAAGAAGTCACTCCAGCTGAAACAGATAAAATCCCTGTATTACCTTACATGGGGATGTTAAAACCTTTTAAAGATATGACGAAGGTAAAGGTATCTTAAGTTTAAGTTCTATCACTTTCATTTACATTCCGTCCAAACAAGTGGCATCTTTAACAAACCGGGTTTTCTCTTGCTAAAATATGTAAGCTTGTGTAAATGAAAGGGGTTTTACATGATTAATTGGGGCATGGATATAGAGTACACGCTTTAGAGCACATGGATTTCCGCACTGAGGTTTTTGCATCTTTGGTCTGGGACTATTGTGTCCCTTTAACATGACTCACCTGAAACAGCTGTTATTGACACTAAATCCAGGCATTGACACACGATGTATGAATGTATGGTGACTTATGTGCATATGCATATGTGTTTGCACTGTCATATGTGTGTATTTATCTTTCCTGTTTTTTTTTGTTTTTTTTCCTCTAATGTTGCTGCTGCAACACCCGAATTTCCCCTAAGGGGATCAATAAAGTACTATCTTATCTTACTATAACAAATCACTCAGCTGTTCATTGACTATCACTAATCACTAATCCCAGCCGGCACATTGACTGCAATAGTAGGTGAACAGTTATGAATATTGTGCGTCACCGTTGTTTTATTTATTTCATTTCATCCAACTGATGAAGTTGCCTACAATGTCATAAAGTCATTGTTATATTATTTACATAGTTCATAATAACTAATTTTCAATGCACACTCCCTTCCAATGCACACTCTCCATAGAACTGTTCTACATACGTGCAAGAACACACAGCACAGTCATTGGTTAACTCTTCTGCTGGTGGATTCAGCCTTACTTCTGCTTCCAGCGGTCAGTGATCAGTTCAAAGAGGCCCCTGGTGCAGCTGTGGTTGAAATCCTCCTCTGCATCTGTGACAAGATTATATAATATCCGCATAAGCCTATGCATATGGCTACTGTGGTCATAATATTGCCCATCATTTGTAATATATCTAGGTATAGAAGTTCTGCAGCTGACCCAATCTGTATGCTCATTTGATTCCATGTCAGTTTTTCATAAACTTTATCACAGGATCAAACAAGTGAAGCAATTTGTATGAGGCCCTATATTGAAACATTGTTTAAGTAATTTTCAAAAAAGGCGGCATTTAAACCTTATTTTATTTTTGCATATAGATGTGCATAGAACTATCCATTTGCAATCGGATGAGTGAAATGCTTAACTTCCCTTTCCTGATGGACTTATCAATGGCGCTGGTAAGCTGAATGACAAAGGATAAAACTCCAGGTGGATCGGCCTTTTGCCATAACAAAGGGAGAGAAATAGAAAATTTGAGTTTTGAGGAACAAAAGAGGCCTTCCCAGATTGTTGAGGTCTGCTTTGGATGTACTCTGTTCTACAGTTCACATCATAATCAGATAACATAGCCATTTCTTTTCAGCACAATGAAGGTTCACAAGATAGTAAAGCTTGACCCATTTCCCCAACATCAATACCACCGGGGGTATCTGTATCCAAAAAGGGGTGTGTGGAGCTATTACAGAAGAATAAGACTCTACAGGGAAATCAGGGATTTTAGTTTGTGTTTGAAATGCAATCTCGTCTCTCCTTTCCAAATTCTGATCATGTGTCTTTTCAGGAGGAAATGGCTGGTCAGGGAGAGATAAGCCATCACAATCTGAACACAGGGGAGCTATTGTTGATTAGATCAAGGTTTCAACAAGAAACCTGAAAGAGGAAAATTATTCTTGTTCACTTTAGGACAAAATTCTTGTTATTGGTCAGACCAGACATGTGACCCATCTCATCTTTAGGAGACTTTCTGCACAGAGGTACGCATGTAGGTGTACGGCATAAAGACAAGGATGAGTGAATGCAGACGAAGGTATTGGACTTGGAGGCGACAAAAGCTAAAAGTCGAGGCTGCCAAAAGAATACTGACAGAGAGAATGATTTAAAAACAGAAAAAGGATACACTATAAATACAGGTGGTATTGAAGAACAAGTACAAAAGCTGAGTAAGAACTTGTCCAACAAAGAGTCGGAAAAGTGTGAAACTGAATCAGCTGTCTAAGCAGAACTGTGACAGTACCTGTTACTAGCTCAGTTGGTAAATCAAAGGCCCAGTTGAAATTATTTATTCCCATTTATTGGCAAAAAAAGTATAAATGAGGGAAAAGTAGTTTTCACCGTTTCTTTGAGAGAAGATTGACTGAGCCTGGGTTTCTGTCACCCCCTTTTTTCCACTTTTGAAAAAGTATCCCTTGCAGTTCAGCTACAATGGCTCAGAGCCGAAGTTGACCTGAAAGCATCGTTACGAGCTGACGGGATTTTCAAATACGGTCAGCTCAAAATACATAATGCAGGAAAATTAGCAGTCCTGTCCTCGTACACAAGTCACTGTAGCATGAAATTTTGTTGAAACTGTTGGTTTAAGCTAAAACCGATGCTTTGTTTTGTTTGAAATTACACAGCGGTGGAAGAAAAGGCGCCAAAGAAAAGTCAGTGGAGATTCCTTTGTTGTGGCGGGACATGCATTTCAAAACCAATAGCGTATCACATTCTGGATGCGTTTATAAGTAGCCAGGGACAAGCCAAGGTTTCACGGGGTAGAGTTCCTTCATCGGTGCCCAGGATTGTGCCTGAACTCCAATAAAATCTCATAATCTGAAGGAACTCTAAGTTTACAATACCAGTGGCCAGAGCACAGATGAGACTGTCTGCTTTGACAGAGTCCACATGGATGTTTTTTATCCAAACAGACCCCCTGAAAAGTATAGCACCATTGGTGGTCTTCTACAACTGTCCTAATCCCCCACCGCACAGAACATGTCATCTGAGTTAGATGCTTTCTCTCTCTTCCACGCAGAAATTATAAGAAATGACAGACCGAAAGTGATGAGGAGAATTTAGAGATCCTTGCGAATACATATTGATATTCCGTAGAGAAACATCTTGATTAGGCTTTCGGATCACAGTTGATAGGACCCTTTGACACCGACAAAGAAAAATAAAGTCCATTGTTTGATCATTGCAGCAACATTTCACTGCCGGGAAAAATCCAATCCCCTTAATAGGACATTCACAAAGTGAACAATAATTGTATTATGATAGCACCTCCGTAAACAATTGTTCAGTAATTGATTCTGCAAAGAAATAAGCCACTGAGAAAATGACAACTGAGAGGATATTGTGATGGTGATGAGAGGTTTGGGAAAAACTCAGACAAACTCAGAAACTTTATTAGACTGTCAAATCACAAAAACACGCCTGTGAGTATCATTACAGGCAGGGTCAGTGAGCATCATTATTGTCTCTTAAAAATACTGTTCTTATGTTGGGGGGGACAAGTTTTCAAGGCGATGCAACAACAAACCTCAAGCACATAAGTGCAAAATACAGTAGCAACGGCACTTTCCACAACTCCAAAGTAATAAATAAATAGTTAAATAAATCCAAACGGACAAGCACTTCAAGATGGAGTTCCACTCAAAAAGCTGTAATTCGTGTTTCTATACCTGGAAAAAAACAAACAAACAGTAAAACAGCTGGAAACGGGTATTACAAGCTCAAACATATGGACATTTACAATCACCCATCAGAGGTATAATTGAAAAGAACTGCTCTGTGCATTATTGATATTGCCTGGTAACATAACTTTGGACAAACATTACATGTTTGAGCCCTCAACATTTCTTTGACAGTTTCTCCAGTTAAATCTGTTTTGTTTCAAGGGATAGAGTGACAGAAAAGCTTTGGTTAACCAGAGAGCTAAGTGATGGTTATCATATTGTACTCGAGTCGCTCAGATGTCAGCGTATATTTCATGTGGATGTTGAAATATGAAATGTGGTCGTGTGATGTGGAGGCAGCGAGGAAACTTTTCACTGTTTTGACTGGTACCTCCTACATAAGGGTATTTGATAGGTGGAGGTAGGTGGGCTTTGGTATTGAGAGGCATGAAGTATCAGGTACAAATATGGGTCCTCTCTAGAAGAAAGTTGCGGCCGTATTTGGATTAGCAGTTCACTCCCGTCCGGGTGGTCTGGGTAACAGAGTTTATGTATAATTTAAACATCGGCTCTCGGGGTCTGCATACTGTCAGCACGCTGAGGAAAGCCATGCAGAAATGTTAAACATGAAGGTGAAGCGTGGGTTTAATATGCACTCATGACTGCATAAATCCCAGTAATGGCACATAACCTGGCTGAGTTAATCTTCCTTACAATGAAAGTCGGTGTGAATAGATTTTGTTCATGTGTGAAATGAAGTACCAGAGGCACATAATCTGTTATTTTTAAGTCCATCTCTGGTTAAAGGTATACTTTTTCCTTCGCCTATAGCTAAGTGTGAGAGCTGTAACATGTAGAACAATGTGTTAAGGGAGAAACTATCATTTTTTTCAATGACAGAGAAAACTAGATATAATTAAAAAAGGATTTTCAGATCCTTATTTAGCCATTTCAAATCTATTGTTGGCTGTCTGTGAGCCTGTGTGTACGTCAAGACGAATAACTTCAATAACTTAAGTTCTTGTTGGTTCCATATCTTTGAATATCTCTGTTAGCCTTTCCAGTTCTCTGGTTGTATGACCTGCTAAACTTTGGCAAAATAAAACACAAGCCTCTGGATTTTGGGAAATTCTTTTCATTGTTTTGTTATTTTGCAAATTGATATGCAGTATGTCATGAAACGTAAACCACCATACTCAAAAATACGAAGATGAAGACGGCCACAGGGTGTTACAAGTCCAGATGTTCATTATTCTGAACCTTTATGTTTTTTGTTTATGTTTTTAACACACAAGAATGGTCCAAGTCCAACTTCAAGAGTCTGCCTTCTCAAAATTAAAAACATGTTTTAAATCATACTTTTTACTGGAGGACAAAATACTGAAATCAAATGAATTCGACAGTTATTATACGAGTTAAATTCTGCAGAAAACAAGTGAAAACATGAAACATAAGTACCTAAGATTCTGTAATGGCTTGAATTACAAGCCAATTGTCATTAATATATTCTAAAATCAGATTCAAATGAAGTAATGAATTTTGTGTCTATTACAGGACTCCCCAACCAAAATAATGTTTTAGATGTTGATGTGACAATATTTGGTTTCATTAATAGTTCATTAATGGTTTCAAGTTTATTTTAGTCTTTCTGTTTTGTGTGTGCTCTTCTTCTTGTTTCGAAGCACAACACAATGTGCATCCTGGTAGAGTTTGAAATTCATTATCATGCAAGGTTTGGGGTCAGTTAGCCACATGTATCCCCAAACAATATATGGGAATAATTCAAACATTTCAAATATGAATGTTCAAAACAATATTTAAAACTGACATTAAAACAAATTGGCAACAAAAAAAAAACAGATCACAAGGGGGGGGGGGCCTCTCCTGAAAGTGAACTGTCCAGTTGTCAGAGACAGAAGCGCTAACAAACATCTCATAAAATAAGACTGAACAGCGGATCTGCCAGAGGCAGGGATGCTGGGCCAAACCTAAAAAAATCTGAACTAATTACCCAACACCAGACAGATGGTCAGCAGGATTGTGGGAAAGGATTTTACAGAAACCGCCCCGTTATTCTATCCAATTCATTGGATGGTCAGTTGGAACAAGCAGTGGCAACTGGACAGAAAAAGTGGAAAAACAGGAATACAAAAGGCCATAAAATGCAGGTGTAGTCTTTCTGCCATCAACTCTATATGGGACTATAAATGAGATGCTCAGTCATGACTCCTCTTGTCATAACATTTCGAGAGAGAGTTCAGTTTCATATTGAAATGATCAGTTGTTGTCAGTGACTTCTTAGGATATTATCTTTGTTCATATGTGTGGGTGTGTGTGTGTGTGTGTGTGTGTGTGTGTGTGTGTGTGTGTGTGTGTGTTTACTCCTGCATCAGTAATAAATGACAAAATCAATTGTGTAACCAGGACAAACAAATAAGAGCGGCAGCAGAGAGGATGGCCACTGATTGAAAAAGCTGTCAGAGGCATAGCCTCACACACCACAGACTCACCAGTGTAACCCTCGTCATCAGAGAGTAAAGTAAACAGAGCGTGTCTGAACTTGGCCGGATATCAGGCGGGCTCTCAACATCAACACAGGGGCAAGCAGGTATTGGCCTGTCCTTATTGGAAAAAGGGGAAAACAAGACGAAACATTTCCATTTCAAAATATCTTTCAAAATAAATTTGACTTTTTTGCCTTTTTCCCTCATTGTAATTCAGGAAATACAAAGCCTGCATGTCTTTTTAGCTTTGTGGGGAAAGACAGTCATTTCGCCCATGACCACACTGATGACCTGGCAGGAATATCTGCCTATATCAGTTTTTATAATGATTCAAATTATTACGTAATTTCTGGCATTTTTTTCCATTACATTTATACCAGCAGTACTTTATTTTGACAGGAATTATTGAATAGAGCTTGTTATTTTTGTTGTGATATGATTGTCTGTAATGATTTTACTATCCTGACGTCATCCTTTTTCAAAAATTTTATTTCGAGACTTTATAAAGTTTATTATTGCTGTCGAATGTTGCATTTACGTTAATCATCAGTTTTCACATTGGGATATATCAACCGCATCAGGTGAAAAATAAACATACTCTCTGTTCATGGTTAAGACCCATTGTGGATTGTAGCAACAAAGACTTCCACTCAGATTTTATTGACCATTTTAATAGCATATTGTTTCAAATCATGTAGATCGATGGTTTGGGAGGGAGAGAAAGGCAGGACACTTACACACTGCAGTATATCCATAGAAGATGGCCTGAGGTCCTACGCTTCATTTCCATCCTCAATCTCGTTTTCCCTTCATTTTTCCTACATTCGCTGTCTCATCCATTTTTCTCAGGAGAACATTCTATCAGTAGATCGGAAGAGCGT
>CAAKHD010009414.1:190602-215718 GCA_901007705.1 Fistularia tabacaria | reverse complement strand
ATGCTTCTGGGTATCGCTTTCTCACAATGATGACAACAGAAATCCACATTTTAAACGCCGCCAAGAACAAAATGGTGACCGAAGTGAAGCCGTAAACTAATAAACTGCATAACCCTGCCACTGTGTTGACTGGCCAAGTGTTAACTTCTCTTCTCGACGCTCGCTGGATAATGACTTTTTCAGCCGTGATATCACAGTTTATGTCATGATGCCAAAACACAGTCAGTCACAAAATCATTCTGGTAATGTAAAGAAATGCAAATGGAGCCAGAGTACAGCTCCCAGATTGTCTCCAAAGTATTTAATATTTCAGTTTGATGACTTTTTGATTTGTGTTTGTACTTTAGTATATTTCGCTCTGCTCCCCTCTTTTTTGTATGTTTATAGACGGTGGTTTAGTGAAATGTCGTCTCCGTTGTGTTCAATGTCAGTCCTGTTTAGTTTTGTAGACTGCTCCCCGTGTCTTTGGTTTCTCCTGATTTTCCAGATGTTACGTCCTTGAGATTCTGTTGTCGTACATTCTCCTCTGTGATTTAGTTACAGCGCTTTGCTTTTATGGATCTTCTTAGTTAAAAGTGAGTGTCATGCATGGTGAGGATCTGAATGTTCTGCAAAATCAAGTGCAAATGACTCTCTCCATTTGTTTGGGTTTGTTTCTTGTTTTGTTTTAGAATCTAAAAGCTGATTGCCACCAACTTGCTGAGGAGGTAAAGTAATCCATCTCTATGTGAAGGATTAGTGACAGCAGAAATTTGTTCTCCCTGCTTTATAATTCAGGTGTATCCTGACTTGGTTTCTGTCCCAAAGGACAGCTGTCCAGTGCCGCTCCCGTGGTTGCAGCCCTGATCAGTCATCGGTGCCGCGGCCCCAAGACAAAACTGAAATGACCACACATGATGTTTCCAGCAACACCTTCAAGTTTCTGGTGCCACCAGGGTCTTCAAATGTGCGCCAAGCTATTGTCTTAGGTGTCACAATTTGGATCCTGCCATTTGGCCTGTGTTGTGTCCAAACTATGGCAGTTTGAAAGACCCTCCTCCAAGGCCCTCCTGAGTCTACCCCCCGTGATCTGCACCCCCAAACAACCCTTGATGTGTTTTACTTTAAGTTTCACCTGTCAAGATTCCCAGTCACAAGGTCATTTTAATTTATGCAGGAATGAATCATTGACGCCAGGACCCATATATTCTTAAAGATGTTTTACTCATTATCCAAGGGGTTTTTCAGTTCTTGCAAAGTGTGCAGGAAAGCTCAGTTATTTCACATATATGACAACACAACAGAAGCTCAGTACCTAAACCAAGTGGTTTCCTTCAGTTCAATGCAGCTCGCATAAGGACTCATTTCAGTACATAATCAGATAAAAGTACATCATTTCATCTCGTCATTATATTTTGGTCATATACACACATAAAGATGTTTGGTTGCCCACACTCACACACCACACACAGATACACACACATACACACACAGTAGCAATGGAAAAAATGTACTGGCTGGGTTTTGCTTTTCCTGCAAAATCTGAATATTGACTCAGTAACCCATAATCATATGCAGTTGGAACAGAATGGAAGTAAACAAGTGTTTCTATAATGTGCAGTGTTTATGTTTGGCAGCATACTGCTCGAACGCTGACGCTGATTTACACTCAGAAAAAAAAGGGAAGTGGTAGCCTTTTCGAAGACTTCAGGCAATCTGGATCCCATCCATTGCAGTGGAGATCCATAAATTATAATGTGTCCTTTATACAGACAAAGGAGTTCTTTTGAAAGTACTGAGCCTTCCATCCCTGATGAAACATCTGGTATCAATTCACATAATTTAGCCATTACCAATATGACTCACATACAATATTCTCACATTCAGAGGTTTTTATTTGCCAAGGCATGAGTAAAGAAAAAGGCAATAAAAAATTCCAGTGTGCTCTCAGAGGAGATTCTGCACTTCGGTTCCAGATTTCCGAGCAGTTGCAGCCAATGAAACACACTAATGTGTTATTATTGTGCTGTAATGTCATTCTTTTTTTAATGCTTTGAATTTCAAATGAAACTTTCAATCTGTGACTTTTTTTCCATGAAGCTGCTCTTCAAATTATCCTGGAAGATAAAGTCCAGATAATAATGTTATTCTACTTATCATAATGACTGCTTTCCTTTAAATATGCTGACTGAATTACTGAATTCGGCTCTTGAGTTTCCAGACAGTTGCATATTATTTGTTTTTCTCGTTGAATATTTGTCAGCAGTCATAGGTCCTGGTTGGTGAGGGTACATTGCCAATGCCAGAAAACACAAGAAAACACACTGTCTGACAAATATGAAAGTTGTTGATGGTCATGAGCCAACTGCTAACCATGCAGGGGCAACGCGCACGCGTGTGTGTGTGTGTGTGTGTGTGTGTGTGTGTGTGTGTGTGTGTGTATGTGTGTGTGTATCTGGAAAACAAACTGAAATGTAAATAACCTGAGATTTTATGCTGGTATGTTTTACTTGCCCATACATTTTTTTGATTTGCATGTCCTCACCTGTGTGTGTGTGTGTGTGTGTGTGTGTGTGTGTGTGTGTGTGTGTGTGTGTGTGTGTGTGTGTGTGTGAGTGTGAGACCATATGTGATCCTCTATGATGTTATACAGTCAGAAGATAATGAAGATAAAGTCAGAGATATAAGTTATAACCTAACTGCTACTTGTAATTATGTGGAAAAAGCACTCCTTCCCCTTTCACTGTCTGCTGATGACTTCCAACCAGCTTGTTACTCATGTTACTCCAGGGAAAATTAACCAGTAGATGGCAGCAAATTCCTGAACTGACTGAAAAGCAGAGTTATTTTCCTGGAGATAAACTTGTCTGTGAACTTTTGTTCACAGACAATCCAAATGATCTGAAAAACATGTTTACTGATAGTAAATTGTGGAGTGTCTATCTTTTTTCCTCCACAAAGAAATTATCACAGTCTCTCTACCTCTGTCTTGTACATGGATTTTGTGAGGAATAAGTTAGACCTCGGAATTTTCTAGGATCTCCAATGAAAAGATTTGACCAAACTCTATTTACTGTTCTATTTCAGATCTACACAAGTTGCCCAAAGCATCTGCATTTTCAAAGTATATCTCTACATACTTACCAATTCCTTTACATAGTAAATTATGTACTGTGTTGGACAATGTGGGGCGTGGCCTCTCACCCCACGGGACTAGGGGCTGGGGAGTGCAGCTTAACCCGGGGTTATATATGTGCCCCGGTAGTGCATATCATTGTTTTTGTATAGTGGTATGGTGGTGGTCATGATTACAGATAAACTCATCCAATACTCCAAGGCTCCATCATCGATTATTCCTCGCCGTGCGTCACGCTGGTGAGTCTGACGTGATGTGCCCTCGGAGATATCTGAAGCTAGTCCACTACTTGCTCGGCCCCCAGAACCCAGCCAATGCATGCAAGTACCTGCGTGACATCATCGTCAAATACGCCCTGCTGGCGCTACAATGGGCGCTACAATGGGGTCGCAAGTTGCTGCATTCAGAACAGTTGGTCATTGGGATTAAGGTAAACTCATCCAAGACTCCAAGGTACCGTCATCGATTATTACTCGCCGTGTACCACAGTGCATTCCTCTTTTTGAGATCTACACAAATCTCCAAAAGCATCTGCATTTTCAAAGTATGCCTCTACATACTTACCAGTTCATTTCCACAGTCAAAGATGTACTTGCGTGTTTTATTAAACGTTGTCCGTTGACGGAGACACATAAACAAATGCCTGAAATTCACATCACAAGTCCCACTTCACAATTCATGTCAGTCTGCAGACTATCCTTATAGACTAACCAATTCAAGTGACAACTGAATGAAATGAGCCCCTATGAATTTGTCTTTTATTTAAAAAAAGAAATGCAGATTCGATCTCTTCAAGTAACACACTAACACACAGCAGGGAACTATGAGAGTGTTGGAGTCTGAAGATCGAGGGGAGTTCCTGTTCCTATCTGGGCCGTGCGGGGAATGAGCGGAAAACCTTCAGCATGAGTGTGCTGATCATGCTGTTTCTCTTTCTGTTACTCACCACCGCTCCTGACCTGTTTAAACCAAATAACGTAGAATGAATTACCCCGACAGCTTCCTTGGTGACGACTAGATTATTAACTGTACTTTTTCAGAATTACCTTATTTGTTGTGCTTCTTGTAGATTGAAATATACTCTTGCACATCGTCAGGGGATCCCAGCACCACAGGGACTCTCTGGTGGATGGAGGAGGGCTGGATGTCCAGCACACTCACGGAGCCGGTGGTGGCCATGCCTCCAGCCTGCTCCATGATGAACGCCATAGGGTTGCATTCGTACAGTAGCCTTAGCTGAGAGACAGCAAAAATACGTGAGACAATCTTGTGTTTGCATTGAACTTAACACTAACTAATTCATTATAATTTCTCTTTTAAAAAGATTGCCATCTTCTGACCTTGCCCTTGGGGCTCTTAATATTAGCAGGATATAAAAAGATCCCTCCGTATACCAAAGTGCGATGGACATCAGCAACCATTGAACCAACATATCTGCTACCATATGGGGCAGAACCATCCTGCAAACAGAATAGGAAAAAAATCCAGTTTTTAGGAAGGTTGTGGGAATTCTTGGACCTATTTCTGACATTTATAACATCAGACAATGTCAAATACAAAAAAAATGTCGATCCTGAGATATTTTTTTCTCCTTCTGATACTGGAAAAATGTGAGGAAATAAACACAACCACTAACATGACATTGTAATGCAAACTAATGGCCTATTTTCTTTTACCTCTGGGTACTTCTTCTTCTGAAGATATTCTGTCACGTCCGGATAGAAATGCTGTGCATATCCTTCATTCAGACTATAGATCTTTCCCTTTTTCTTAATCTTCACATCTTGATCCACCAAGATGAACTCACCAATCGCCTAAAAAGCAAAGCCAGAGAACTGATGACAGAGTTTGAGCTTAAAAATTCCCTTTAATCAAACGTTTACAAGAATACAATTTAGCGAGAACACATAAAGATACTCAGTACAGGTTAGTGGCAGGGGATCAACTCAGAATGAAAACATTAACTTGTCATGGTTGCTTACAGAACACAAAATGCCTCCTATTGCCCAAGTAGAAATGAATTCCCCCAAATTGCCGGTTAACGAAAAGAAATCAAATTCCACCCTTAAGCGAGTCTTAATCAGTGCTTTTAAAACCTTCACTGGACTCTCGCCCCCTTCATCGCGGGCCTTCCTTTTCCGGCTCAGCCAAATTGGCCATTTGGCTGAGCCCGACAAAAAGTTCAGCACAACATATCTTCTTATTGGTCTTCGAATTGTGTGGACCAAAAATAAATAAATGGAAAGTAACCCCCAAATAACCCCCAAACCTAAAAATAAACCCTGCAAGAAACAACAATGGCAGCAACCTGAGGAACTAATGAAAGAAAAGACTGTTTTGTGATGAAAATGAAGGCAAAGCTTCAATAATTGTCAAAAGGAATTTAAAAAGAGAACGGGATAGATGATGCAACATTAGAATTTTTGATATATTGGATGAACCATCTGATCTTACTGGGTCGAGCATGAAGCAGTTGACACCGCTGCCGGTGGAGAGCACCATCATAGTGGCGCTGCCATACAGAGCATATCCAGCTGCCACGATGTTCCTTCCTGGCTGCAGGGCGTCATTCTCACACGGCTCGTCATCTGTGGTCTGCAAAACAATATCCAGCAAAATGTCACCATCTGACTAACCTTGGGCGACATATTTGGATAAGGCAGTTTGGGAGTTGAATGGAACTCGAAGCAGTTTTTTTGAAACATAGACACTGTTTCCTGATGGCATTATTACTTTTCTCTCCATAAAGTACTTGTTTCTTCACCACAGTAAGAATTATTACCCTCTGTAATTAACATTATTTCATTATACAATTACAAATCATTCAGTTGTGTGAAGACCCTCGGATCAGTGGGTATTAAGTTTTATCAGTAATATTCATTATGCACATAAATACTGTATGCTTGTTGGTTCAACTGACCTTCCTGTATATGGCAAAGATTGTTCCAATCGAAACAAGACAGTCAATATTTGAAGAGCCATCCAGCGGGTCAAAACATACGATGTATTTTCCCTGTCAGTGTAGAAAATGATTGTAAGAATAAAAATATAAATATATAAAGTGAATGGGACCGAATTGATTTCATAGATGGACTTACTGACTGATCTGGATCCACAATGATGGCCTTCTCGTCTTCCTCAGACACCAGCACACAGGAAGAGAAGGATGACTTGATCATGTTAATGACCAGGTCATTGGACAGGACGTCCAGCTTCTTCACCTGGTCGCCTGTCACATTGGTGCTTCCAGCAATTCCATACCTTTCAAGAAGGAGAAGAAAAACAGACCCCAAATTTTTTTAATTGTATTGTATTGTATTGTAATCCTCATTTATTGTTACCACTTTTCTAATGACCTTTCAGGAATTCATTGACAAAACAAAAACATGCCAGATCTGTTTAAATGACTGTCGTTTACTGCAAGGGCTCCAAATCTTCCTAAAGCCTGAAAAAATTGTAGAAATTGGAGAATAAACTCTGTATTACAATGATGGGGGAAATAGGATACACTGAAATAGAACCCAAAGGGGCTAAAGCTTCTGACATTACAAACAAAGGTTCAAGTCCACCTAAACACAAAACCTCAACTGTAACCACTATCTAGCATCTATCATAAGAAATCTTTCGATACATTTTTTTCTTTTTTTTTCTTATTTTGTTTTCATTTCATCGATTTTTTCTCTTGTTTGAAACCGTTTGTGTCCATTTTAAATTTGAAAGTGAGTAACAAAACCTTTGGTTTGCAAACCCCGATTCAGTGTGGAACGAACCTCAACATTACAAATGAATTATATAGCATTACACTGGATGTCTTGAACTTTGACTCAGTACAATATAGAGGTAATCAGCTTGCCAGATAAATAATTTCTCCTGCAATGGCAGACTCAAACTGACAGCATGGTTTATTTCATATTAATATTAACAGTTGTATTAACGCGATGTCCCTGGGTGAACTCTGAGACCGATGGGTGCAGTTCTACAATTGGTTCCCTGGTTACCACTGGTGATAGAGGCATGTGTTGCTACAGACCCCCAGATTGCGAAAGACTTTTCAGCTGATTAGACCGATGACACCTTTACCATCTCTCAGACCTGACTCAAAACTTTCCTTTGAATATTCCATGTAAGTATATTAATTTTATTTAAATTGAATCTATTGTTTTATTTATAATTGACTACATTTTAAATCTTCGAAGGCACAAAGATCAAGGAAAAGAGTTTTCTTTTAAAGTTAATTTGTAATGTTTTCCCCCTGTTAAAACACTCCAACTGCCTGAATGGTTTAAAAAGGGTATACTGCTCTTTGACCTTTGGCCAGGAGGTTGTCATAATATATGCAGAGTTTACCTTTGACCAGAGACTTGGTACAAACTGCAAACACACGCGCATGGCTGCATGCACAAAAAGACCATCTAAAACTCTGTTTTATATATGGTTCACTTGATTAGAAGGAGAAGGACAAAGCGAACACTGAAACTTGATATTGGGTTTAGAACTAAACCAAACAAAGTGAATCAAATGTTGGGGGCCCTGTTCAATAGGTTATGCATTTTGCTTCTCCTCCTAATTACTTCATCTCATGACCTGCTTCACTTCAATTTACATTTAAATGTTAGCTTTTTCTCTCAGTGAAAGAAGGAAATAATTAACATACAGATTAGCGATCCCAGCCTTCCTGACAGCTGTGGAGATGGCTTTGACCGCAGTGCAGATGGAGTTGAGCAAGTTGGTCAGCTCGCCTGTGCCGTGGGCCTTCCTGCCCTCCTCCAGAACAAACCTGGTGAGGGTCTGCACGTTGGTATCGAAGGCTCCTCTGTCAGACATTTTGCTGTCAGGTGTGGGAGTCTAGGACTGAGACCCAGTGCCTTCAGTGAAACAAATAAGCAGGGGCCCCAGTCTGAAAAAGTGGAGTTTGGAGCGGCGATAGGGGAGGGGATGGGGGTGTGCAAGGCCTGTAACCAATCGCAAGGGGCAGTTCTCACATCAAGGGTTGCACCTTCCTCTGTGTCTCTAGGTTTGAAAGACCAAAGTTCAAAGATAATGAAGATTTTCTCTTTTAAGGTAAAACTGTCTCTGGACTGATTCAATTAATTCTCGCTGTAGTGCTCTATTTTGTTAACTAGTAAATTCTGTTATGCCACTTCGGGGAGAAGCTGCGTGAAAAGTCAGACATTTGATTTGGCAGAGAAGCTGACCAAGACCTGGAAATGACTGGTCTGTCTGAACTGTCACAGGACAGGTAGGACCGAACTGTGGGCTTCAAGGTCAAGGAATATGACCGCTCTTACTAGGTAAAGGCATATACACTGGGCACATAACCCCCGCTTTTTAAAGGTAGCCCACAGAAAACCTTATAACACCCCAGCTATTTTTGATGGTGACAGGATTCTTTTTGGTCACAATCGAGGAATTTTTGCCTTAGGCCTAATTCTTGGGCAGGTCCATTATTTTAATGTTTTAATAATGCACAGAATGAGCCTTGCTAGAAAATGCATTCGGAAACCTAATAATACTGTAGAAACTGGCCAGTAGATCATTAATTTCAGTGTCGTTGGGAGCTTATCATACCATACCATTATACAGTCGTTCCTTAAGATACAAATTTAATTTGTTCCAGAAGTGTTTCCGTATCTTGATTTTTTCCGATCTGAAATGTATTTTACCCACTTAAAATAACAGAAAGCAAATTAATTCGTTCCACCCCTCCTGCATTCCTGTAAATGGGCTACATTCCTTCATTTGGCTGCATTCCTTCATTTGGCTGCATTCCTTCATTTATGGGCATTTATTCCTCTATTTCTAAGACTTCCTCCACCTTGAGCATTTCTTTTTGCATACTCTCTGAGTTGACTTCTTAATATTGCAGGACAGTCCTGCTTCAAATTTCACCATCCATCCCCACGAGTATTGCTCAGCCCTTTTAAAACAATGATATTTCAGTGAGCTGTATTTTCACATCTGCCGCTGGGAGCGCACTTGAAACAAGCCCATCAGCATGTGAAATCTTCATTCATTGAAGATGTCGGGAGTTTCTTCAGCTCAGCCACACAGGACAACACACACTTTGGCTGTTGTTGTCAATTTAGCCAGGTGTAAATCCCAGTCAGGGTATAATCTTACGGCTGGATCATGATTCTTTGTATTTGCAAGCGATTCGCTGAGCGGCTTTTCTTATGGTCAGTTACATTGATCATCTGACACCCACTCTCAGAATCATTGGGTAGTTGACATTCAATTTACACATATCATATCTCAGCTTCTGTCTTCATCCTCAAAACATATGTCATTGGTCGCTAGTCCCTGTGCTTCTTTAGAAAACTACTCTGGAACCACTGTGAATTTTCTGATGAAATAAAGGCTATCTATCCGTCAAGAGTATTGTTAAAAGTAAGCCATTTCAAACTTGCATCATCAATTTAATTTGCACAGAATCTGACAATGAATTAAGTTTGCTGAGATATTTTGCATTTGAAGACTATACCATTATTTCTTCTTTGACTTAATGTAGAATTTCCTCAATGTCGATCAAATCAAGTTTCTTGGAAACATGCAGCCTCCAAACTTATCATTCCTTTCATCTCCAGCAATGAGAGAACTCACCCACTCCAACAACTCATTTTTTTTCTGTCACAGTAAAATGTTTCATCTGGTTTAACTCTGCTCTCCGCTGCTCAGAAGAACAAATGGAACTTTTTGATGCGAATGGATGCCAAATGACGCACTTCACTGACAACACTAGATATTTTGTGTGTCCTTTTGCGCCGCGTTCTATATTGCATTGTTCACTGAGCAGCTCAAAACATGTGTTTTTACTGTATCTGCTGTGCTACACACAGAGGAGTGTTTGAAACTTGCACAGCAGTCTGTCTTTTATTAACCCCTAACTTCATTACAAACTCATCTACTGTATTCTACACTTCTTGGCAAATGTGTAAATGCATGTGTCTCTTTAGAATTTCACACTTCTCTCTAAAAAAGATGGCTAAAATTTCTTATCTTGTGATCAAAAGCAAACATGAAAAAAAGCATAAATTCAAGGGGGAAAAAAAATCTAAGTAATTGAATCTCTTTACATAATTCCAAGAAACATCTCATTAGATTCCTGGTACCTGCCCAGTTTCAGGAATTTACCTTGTTAATATTTTAAAAATTTCTTTCTCCAAAAATTGAGAAATTAAACAAATGTCACAAAAACCATGATGTCATGATGCAGGCCATGCCATGGATTATACTTAATAACTACTATATACTATACTTAAGAACTACTCAAACAAATGTTCTCAACATAAGCTCATGTTTATGAAAAGAAAAGATAAATATTAATGAAATGTAAAATAAAAAAATGAAAAATTGAAAATCCGGATAAAATGTGGTTAATTTTTGTTCCAAACCTCTCACCAGCTCAACGACTCCTCATCACCTCTGCACTCCAACAGGCTCTCTCAGAGGCGGCTGCTGGTGCGCATGCGCAAAAGCGCTCGGCTCCAGCTATTTTCAGTCTATTAAGACTGCCGTCGCATAGGAGGAGGTAAAGAGGGAAAAGTTGCGTTCGTTCATGACGAAGTGAAACCAAAACGTCGGAAATATATTCTGAACAGTAAAGACGTCATGACGGTTATTGTTTGTCCGTTCTTTGTGGGGCGACGACACAGGTAAGTGTGGTGACGTCGTCACCTCAGGCATCACACGCTCTGTGAGACGAGCAGGTAAAAATAAAGAGTGTTCAGCAGAAAATGTCACCACTCAGCTCGTCGGGCTTGAAGACAGTTTGCGACCAGGTTGTTTTTCTCCCAGTCTCACCACAAGGCGTCAGACTAAATCAGCATCTAACCGCGCCAGTGACAGGGGGTCCGTGAATGGGAAAAGGACGGGGGGTTTTAGGAGACGCTCTGTTTCAAAACACAAACCTGAACTTTTTTTGTTATTTTGCAACAGAATGCTCATTGACTATAAAGACAGAATAATCTGAGGCGGCGCCACAGTTTTGTTTTGATGTTGATGAGAAACTTTAACATACTTACTGACAACAACCTCTCAACACTTACTGTAATCAAGTAACACTTCATGTATTGGGCCACTTTCAGGTCAAGTTGAAAAAAAACAAAGTTGATCAAAATTCCAGTACTTCCAGTCACTAGTGAATATGCATACATTTTTAGGATTTCAGCCTTTTATTACATACACATTTAGCTTGCTTTAAAAAAGAAGTGTGTTTGTCTGAATGTGTATCCTACTATGCATGTCCCAGACGTCTGGGGCTATATCAGCAATAAGCAATAATGAAATACATTAATTAGATATGTATTTTTGTTGAAACTGAGTGTAAAATCGAAATCTGAACATTTAAAATGTGTTTGCCTTCCTTCTCTTAAAAAGGAATTGCATATTTTACCTTTCTGAGACAGATTATTTCTGTTCATTGACTGCCATCCTTTTGCCCTACAGCTAATCATGTAGACACAAAATGTACCATGCAGTATATAAACATTGTTCCATGTAGACTGCACGATCAGCATAAATAACGATGTTATTGGTAGTTTTTTGTGTGTTTTTTAATAAAAGAGTAAAACAATACTTCTCATTTTAACAAAGTAAAACCAATATCAATTTTTTTCATAAATTCCTCAGCCTCCATTTTCTACATACAGAAGTTGCCTACTGAGGGGAATGTGATAGGCCATTGTGATGCAGAGTCACTGGTCTGTACTGAGTTTGGTCCGGTGTACTCCTGCATCTGTCATGACCTGGTATTGCATTTCCTTTATCTAAGCATTGCAGTTGACTGCTGCACCTGGTCTAGGGGAGGCAAGGAGACTGGAAGTGTGCTGGAGAATGTTGCTTCATTTTCCTTCGCCTCCACACTTCTGGATTCCTCTGGATGGATTACTTTGAACACATCTTCGTGGCATCTTTAAAAATGTTTCAGGTAACCACAACAATGGTATGATTTTAAAGCCTTTTACCTGAGAAAGTCTTGCTCAAAATGGATTTTCAGTTTGTAGTGTCGTGGGTTGTATGTTTTAAAAAAATCATATTGACTGAGTTATGAAAATGTAACACTGCAAGAACAGGATTGCCTTGAGGTTTTATTATTTCTCAATCAGACACAGTTATAATTCACAGATTCATCATTTGATGAATAACAACGGTCTCTTTTGCTTTTTTCATCCACTGGCTTAAATACTTGGTAGTTTGCTATGGTCGAGAAAACCTGCCAAGAATATGGTCAGGCATTTTGAAGGAAGTTTGAAGCCTAATTATAGAGTGGGTCCAGTCTATGTAGAGAGACATACCATTTGGAGAAAAGTGACTGCCGAGGAATGTCTACAGGATTGGTAAATCCGCCTATGTCCCTCCTCTCCTTGTGGGACCGACTCAGAAAGATTATAGTCATAAGCATTTTGACATGAGAGAAGAAAGGGTCCTCGACTCAATCAGAGAGAGTAACTAACAAGCCAGACAACTGAGGTAAGGGATCTGTATGGTTACAGCATGCGGTATGCAGTTTACTGGGGTTATATCAAATTAATGGAGAGCTAGCGTTGTTTAAAACTTTTCTTTTCTTGCAGTAGCAGTAGTAATACAGTTGGGAAATTGTAATTCGATATTCTTGTGAAATACACCGGGTAATATTATTTGGAAATGTTCCTGCTTGTCTTTGGTTTCATATTCAAGCAAGAATTTGGTTGATTTCCACCTGCATCAGACGAGTAGAATAAAGTTTCTCTAATATTGGTCCTAACAGGTAAAAACATTGAAGACTTGACTAAAGTTATCAGCTGGACCTTGACTTTCAATAACGCCGCAACCATTAAGCGACTAAGCCTTAAGAGGAGGCCCAGAGTGGCTGTTAATAATGTTGAAAAAACACAAATTGTCAATTCTTCCAACCAGTGCCATTCAGCGGAAACCCTTTCATCATCTAGCAGTAATGACACAAGACTTTTGGGCATGTCCACTGCAACCAGGGGTCGACCTCCTCTTCCTCCGCCCCATGGATCCTCCTCAGATAAAATCTCTGCTATGAATGAAGGATCAGAGGGCTCTCAGACACCCACTGAGTTGAAGCCTCAGCCTGCCACAAGATCACTTGTCTCACAAAAAAAAATCTCTGGGTTGGAAAAGGATGACCAAAATTTGGAGCAGGAGGTTACAAATCATCCTCCACCTCAGCCCAGTCCCCGTCGACGGTTGGCCAGCTTTGGAGGAGTAGGTTCCCCTGGGTCGGCCTCCCCCTTCACTGGCATCGGTGCATATAATCCAAACAGCAGTGGTTCTAAATTTTCTACAGGGCCCAACATGAATGTCAACCTTAGCTCACTGGGCAGCAGAGGCAGTACAGGTTGTCTCAGGCTTAGCCCGCAGAGTTCAGGAAGATCCACTCCAGTTACTGGCCTTGGCCCAATGCACCTGCAGAATGTGCGTGATCAAATGGTGGTGGCTCTGCAGAGGCTGAAGGAGCTGGAGGAGCAGGTGAAGATCATTCCTATCCTTCAAGTAAAAATCTCAGTTCTCAAGGAAGAAAAGAGGCAACTTGTCTGTCAGCTGAGGAGTCAGAGTGAAAATAATGACATTAATGATGCCATCTGGCAGACAGGATACAGAGTAGAAGTAGCAGAAGTTTCAAAGAAAGGCAATACTGTGGAGGAACACGAGGTTACACAGCGAAGTGACGGTGGGGAGTTTAGGAAACTGACTGAAGGGATGCAGGGTTTGGAGAAGACTTTCAAGGGCAGGCATTTGCCAGCTTTGGAAAGAAAAAGTCCTTTGAATGACAGCCTTACTAGCCAAGTGGTACTTCCAACTGATAAAGATAGGGGTATCACTTTGTCTCCAAAACAAAACAAATATGTGTGCGCTGGAAAGGTAGAAACGAAGTCCATTGCTTTACAAGTGTCAGAAGTTAATCTTGGAATTCATGATGTGCGGGAATTAGAAAGTGATGCCCAGCAATTAATAATTAGTGCCATGAAGGAGAGAATTAGTGACCTGGAAACAGAATTAAAAGAATCAGCCTTGCAGGCAGAGATGTGCCGCATGAAACTGGAACTTCAGGCTGCAGGGGCCAGAAACCGAATTGATAAAGCCTCCCTTTCTCAGCCATCAACTACAAACACGGGCACTCAGGCCAGGCCTCCCACGGAAAGTCGGGGAGTGGGTAATCACACAGAGGTTCAAGATGCCTGTACCGGGGATTTAATAGAACTAAAGACTGTTGGAGTTTCTTGTTGTGGGCCTGAACTGAAAAATGTTAGGATAGGACCAGATTTCCCCATGAACCACTGGGATGTTAGAGAGCTGGTAGAGACAGGGGAAAAAGGTGTACAGGTACGAGCTTTGACAAAGACACAAGGGGTCGGAACGGAGCAATCAGCATGTGATGCGGCATCCAACACAGACATAAAACTGGAAGATCTGGAGATGAAAAAGAATATTACGTGCCGTTCCGTTGCATGTGGTGATTGTTCTGTTCACGTGAAAATTTGTGAAACAAAAGAAATGATTTCTCGAGACATGATCACGGATCCCGTTCAAGCGATTGATCTTGGAATCATGGCATCCCTCCAGTCTTGTTCTCAGGATACCAGCAGCACACCAAGTTCTGTGTCTCGATTTACTAACACCACGCATGTCTTAAATCTAGACTCAAGCACAAACACTGTCCTCAGTACCCAAGATAAGCACACTAACACCACCCAGACTGTTACAAGGAACGTGTCAGTCGGTCAAAAAGTCAGGAAATGCAGCCCAGAGACTCGCACAATTGGTGTAGGAACTGCACATTTGGAAGATAATACTTCTTTACTAACACTGGGGAAAGTTATAAAGACAAGTCGAGACACTGGTGTTGGATATACAAACATCAATGACAACTTCTTGGTTGGACTAAAAACACGAAACATGGCCTCCGGACCATCTCATCTACCTGACCCCATCAGGACAAGGAGTATTGGTGTAGGAGAGGGAAAGATTCGGGATTTTTCTGTTTCACCCAGTGCATCCGGTCAGGCTCCGCAGCACTGCAGGCGCTCCCAGTGGGACCCTGATCTGAACCATTACATAGGAAAGATGCAACAGCTCCTTCGGGAGCATGGAGATTTGTTAACAGAGGATCACACTGAGCAGGGGGAAGGGTTCATCCAGCAGCATCATAGCCAAGAACACACCACCTCAGCCCTACCTTCAAATAACAAGGAAAGAACAGAGATCCATCCTTTTGAACCTCATCAATCAGGTAATCCTGGCGGGATTTAGTGAATGTAATACATTTGTTGGTGCCACACAAAAAGATTAACTTTTCTAAGCTCTTTGTCACAGCCAACAGAGATTTGCAGCCTTCATCCCAACACATATATGACTCCACCAAGTGTTATGAAGCAAATCCCGGAACATGTCCACAGGCTACTAATGAGTCAGAGGTGAAAAGAATGATATACATGTTGGAGCAGCAAACATCTTCTCTGCAAGGTAACCATGAGTGCATGTTTTTGTGCAGGCCATCATAATGTTTTTATTTTTTTTACTAGATTAATATTTTCTTGTGAGGGGAATGACATTAAATTGTTTTTACATACTTAACATTTTAATATACTATCAACAATGTATGGGTTCTAGTTCTACCTTGTCAAAGTAGCTGAGTTTAAACATGTTCATTTTGGGATCACTCCCAAGGCCCAGTTAAAAATTGCATTTGGGTTTGAGGAAGTGGCTGCATTTGGCTTTGCGAGTTTACTTTTTGAGGGATACACTTGTAACGTTTGGAATGATATCTGGTTTTCTGAGGGCGTCCTGCACCACAGAGTTGTTTGTGGCTAAGGGTCTAAAATGGAACGGTGAAGCCAACTGTTGTGAAAGTAAAACGTCTCCTCCAAAATTTTATGGACCGCAGATTTGTTAGACCCAAAAGGCGGGGTTTGTGTCTATTTAATCATACTTCTTTTAATCAGAGGTAGTTCCATAACCAAATTACTTCTCGTGTTGTATGTGTCCAGATTCACATGTTCCATCCTTGTTTCTAGACAGGTCAGTGAACTCTGGTGGGCTGCATGTAATGAAGAAACACAATGGTGACCAAAGCTGCAGTAACACCAGGAAAAACATGAGGTTTATGAGGGTAACTTCGGGGTAGGTATCCCTGCAACAAGACTCCCGGATGTAATTCCAGACTCCCAGGGTTACCGATTGATGTGCTTTGTACTCAGGTTAGACCCCAACTTCTCTGCCAGTGAGAAGGTTAAACCTGAGGAAAGGGACAGAAGGGCAACCAAGAAGTTACAAGATTCATCTCAAGATGGACGACAAAAAAGACTAGGCAAAGTTGTCAGCAACAGTGGGACAGAGGTGTTCGCAAAGTCTCACATACAGCGGAGGTAAAACAAGCCGATTCCAGAGTAAAAGGCATTTTCCCTTTTTTTCTGTGTCCCAGAAGTTACTTCTTCTTTTCCTTTCGGCTTTTCCCTTTCAGGGGTCGCCACACATATCAACCTTCTCCATCTAACCCTATTCTCTGTATCCTCCTCTCTCACGCCAACTACCTTCATATCTTCTCTCACTACGTCCATAAACCTTCTCTTTGGTCTTCCTCTAGACCTCCTGCCTGGCATCTCCCATTCCAGCATCTGTCTACCAATATAGTCACTATCCCTTCTCTGTACATGACCAAACCATCTCAGTCTGGCTGAGATGGTTTGGTTCCAGAAGCTACTCATAGGTCTATAATCTTTTTGTTTTTATTGTAGCTGTTTTTTCCTTGTTTTTGTTTATTTGGATATTTGCATACAATTATTGTGGCATGCCATTGATACTGGCTGTTATGCATTCTTTGGACATAAAACAAGGAAGATTAAAACCCTCACCGGGATAAGTTTCTCATCTTTACATTTTAATTCACCTCTTAATGCTAACAGCCTTCACTCACCCCAATTATATGCAGAATATTTTCTCTTTCCAGGTCCATGTTAAGTGAAAAGATGTTATCTGCTTGTCAGGCCCTCAAGATACACCTAGGTGATGACACAGTATTATCCCAAAAAGAACTGGTATGGTTTATTATTCTTTTATCGAAACGGATTGAAGCTAACTTGTGCGATGGTGTGTGCTTGCATGTTTAATGGTTTGACATGGGATGGGTGTGGAGAGACAGCGAGGCAGCTTGTGGCCAATGTGTCCCATAAAAAGAACTTTCCCCGGCACTGGAAACAATACGCCTTGGAATGTTTCAACACTGTAATCTTCTTGCAATTCTTGAACTGTTTAAAAAGATTTCTGTGTGACACTGACTCCTCAGTTCTGTGATAATCTGGAAAACACGGCGAGATGGTTAAAAAAAAAACAACACCTGCTTTTTGGTCAGACAAAAAAGAAGATTACAGATGTCCTGGTTGGCCAGACACCTTATTTCAGATGGAGTCCTCATCCTTAGAGTGTTGTTTTGGAGATGTGTGTCAAGATCGCTTGGTTTTGTTTTGCTCTTCCCCTGTGCATTTATAGTCACACCCCTGTAATTAAAAATAGATGCTCCTGGCCATTATGGCATCTTCCAAGGAAATTCACAACACAATTTGATACATTTGCGTCATTTTTTTTTTGTTGCGTTTGTTTTCTTTTCTCTTTGCAGCTCGACTGTCTGCAAACAAGCCAGCATGAGTGGTTCTCAGTTTCCAGCCACAAGTCTGCTTCTCCCAACTCTGTGGAGGACCACTTGACTGCCTTTAGGGTCATCTCACACTCAGTGCTGCAACACATAGTCAATATGGCTGACGGTAATGGGAACACTGCCCTGCACTACTGTGTGTCGCACTCCAACTTTGCCGTTGTCAAGAAATTGCTTGACTCAGGTACAGTGAAGCATATTGCAGCGCCATCAGAAATTATTCTAAAGTTGTTTTGTCTAAACTGTACTCCAAACGGACAAAAAGCTGTTGTATAACCATCTCTGATTCAAAACCCATCTCCTATAACAGAATGCAGTGATGACTTATTTACAGAAATGTGAACGATAGTATTATAAATATAAGACACTGTTAAGTACAGCAGCACACTATAAATCCCAGGGTATTCCTGAAACTGCTATGTCTCCTCATTCCCACCAGAGGGCTTTGTATCTCAATAACTGCAGTACATAATCTAACCTACAGGGTAAGGGGACTCGCCTGCGGAGTGAACATGAATTATAAGTCCATTCTGCAGAAGAATAGAAAACAAAGATGACATGAACTTGGTTGTTGCAACAGGAGAATCAGAATAAATCATTCTGACTCTGAGCTCAGACTAATAACAATTCTATGACTCATGAGGTTTAAATGCTTCATGCTCCTAAAATGTTCCTTACTTGTATGAAAGTACATGCAATTGCACTATGTATCAGTGTACATATAATAAGCAAAGATGAAATATAAAATTCTACATTCAAGTAATTTTACTGTACATTTGATCAATAATTAAAAAATGGAACGAATGGCCAATTGATCCAGAGACTTTATCTGACGGTCTCTTATCTCTTATCTCTCAAAGTTATTTCAAGATAGAATTAAAGGATTTTCAAGAATCGCACTTGATCATCAGCATGACAGACATAAATTTTATCAGTAATATTAAGAGGTTGCCAATCATTAATCTTGTACCCAAATAAAGTGCCTTTATTTTAAATTTTGCTTCGTAATCGTCATCCTGAAAATGTAAAGAAAATCATTTTAAAACCGTATCAGAAACAAAGTAACATGCTTGCATTCTGTCTTTTGTTGTATCAACCCTGGCGAATGTCACTGTAGAGGTGTGTAACGTGAATAAACAGAACAAAGCAGGATACACACCCATCATGCTGGCTGCTCTTGCTGCCCTGGAAAGACCCGAGGACATGAGAGTTGTGGAGCAGCTCTTCTCAAAGGGAGACATTAACGCCAAGGCCAGCCAGGTCAGTTAATTCTCCAGTAAACATTTATTCCTTCCTGAAATATTTTTAGTTTTATTTTTAATGACTTTACTTCATCAGAAAATGTCTGTTTTCCCAGAAAAAAAAACACTGTTCAGGGTTTAAAGAGGCCAGCTGGACACAAATATGTTTCGTGTTATAGCTTAATATATGATAATAAAATTTCCCCTCATTAAGTAATGACCATTTTGTAATAAATATCCTAAATGCATGATTTGATAAAGTCCCCCATATTTCATTTAATGTTGCCAAATCCATAACAAAGGTGGAGTTTTAGTTTTGTTTTTTGTTTTTATTAATCCAACAGCAATAATTTGGAAAACCTGAGCAGGCATCAACTAGACAAGGTGAAACAGGGAATCTGACTTATATTCGTAGATTCATAAAAAGTCTAGACGGGTCAAGATGCAAATCATGTAAATAAATAATACGCCAAGACAAGAAGGTATTCAACTTAAATCACAAGTTCACACTGAATGCCAAGTTGAAATCTGAATATGAACGTTTCATAGCTTTGCGTGTTATGTTGACCTTCCCACACACACACACAAATAAAAAGGCTCCTCTAATATTTTACTTCCAATGAAGGTGAGGTGTGTTATTTCAGCCAGGAATTGGATTACACCCTGATTCTGACATTTAGCATGAACCATTTGTCCTCTTTGACCCCCGGCCTTCATCTCTGCAGGCAGGTCAGACAGCTCTGATGCTGGCTGTGAGTCACGGCAGGAGAGACATGGTGCAGGCGCTCCTGGCACGGGGGGCGGAGGTCAATCTCCAAGACGACGAGGGCTCCTCGGCTCTGATGTGTGCCAGCGAGCACGGCCACGCTGACATAGTCAAACTACTGCTGGCACAGCCGGACTGCGACGCCACCCTGACCGACAGTGTACGTGAGTCACTCCTTCAAGCCTGGTGGTTCCGATATTTACTTAACTTTTATCGCAAAAATGTTTCATTAAATGCTGTTTTAAAAGGTTCTGAATCATAGAATGTGGGCAATAAGGTTCTTTCTTCTGCTTAATGTAATCAAAATAGCATTTCATCTCGTGGTAAATATTTTGGGTTGTTTTTTAATTCAGGATGAAAGCACAGCCCTTTCAATTTCACTGGACGCTGGACATAATGACATTGCCGTGCTGCTTTATGCACATACCAACTTCTCCAAAGCACAGCTGGGGGTATGTCATGCATTTTCACCACAGTGACATCTTTAAATACAGGATTTGGATTTCTTTTTTAAAAAGAGAGAGAGAAAAAATTATATAAACATTTTATGTTTTATGTTTCTGTGTGTCTTATCAGGCAGCAGCTCATTACTGAGGCATGTCTGGCTCCTCCTCTGGTGGGAGCGCTTGTCAATGAGGTGGTATTCCAAGAATTTTATTTAGGAGGTAACAAATCCCACATATTAAAAGAAGAATTTTAAGTTCTTCAATGGTTCTGGTGGTTTTAGTTTTTCTTTATCTCTGCTGGGAATTAAAGCACAACAGTTCAGGCTATTCATCATTCTATTGAGCAACATTAAGCTGGACTTTCTGTATAACTTTTGTCATTCTCTATACTATATGATGAGGATCTATATGATTAGGTGATGATTCGCAAATAAGCATATGTCTGGCTTTTTGGCACATCATTTGAAGCAAAAAATATCGTTAAAACTCAACAGGAAATGAACGATTTCTGGCTTAATAATATGTCTCTTTTACACCAGCATTTTTCTCTTAACATTAAGCACTTTTTCTTGAAATATATTCTCATTAAGCTATGATTGTGCTGTCAAAATAGTTTAAATTGAGAAACAAAAGCATTTCATATTAATTCTGGACTTTATTGTTATAACTTTTTTTAAATTAAAAAATGACTTTATTCTTAACTAACTGCATCATTTTACTAACTTTCTGTGCTTTGTTTTCTGTTTTTTGAATTCTGATTTTACTCTCATAATGTATAAAGGTTTGTCCCTAAAGTGGTCATAGCAACATTATAAATATATATATACACATAAATAATAAGAAAGTAATTATTTCGAAGAAACAAATGGAATAACTGATAAATGAGCAAAGCTTTGGTTTTCTTTAAAAAGAATCTACAGACTAACCGTTATTGCACATCAATATTTAAAGTAAAGCTCAAAGAGTCGTATGAATTTATCTGTATTTATGTTTTCTTCATGTTTTCCTTGTTCCTTTTTTTGTCATGAAGCATCACAGAGTATGATCTATAATTCTGTTTGCAGTTCGACTCGTCATCTATCCCAAATACGTACAACATGTTATTTACATGTCTATGACTCTCATGCCTCTGTGTATGAAGTCGTACTTCTGTATGACCCCGACGAAGGCTGTGCAGCTGAATGTCCAATTTTTAATAAAGAGGCGCATTAGCAATTCTAGTATTTCTTCGAATAACTAATGCACATTATTAGCGAAAACCTTTCGTCAGTTTTAGTTCTTTGGTGATGGTTTAGTGTGTCATGATCATGTAGTACATCATCGACATTTATGTTTTTCAATTTATATATTTTAGATTGCGGGGGTTATCAAATTGTGGATGTGTTTAGGTCAAAGCTCAACAAAAGCACTTAATATAACGCAAAGAAGATCTAAACATTAAAAAAAGGGTTGGTGAGATTTCTTCAGATCCAGGATTTCGATGCAAACCCCCCTCCTCCAGGTGCGCACAACCTGACAGTTTCATCCAGTGGTGCCTATCCGCGAATAACGATGTTATTGTTTGCTGCTCTCCCCCCCTGCTGCTAATGAGTCCCATTTAGATTGATAACAACAAGACTCCAGACGCTTTCACAAGACTGATGCAAATGAATCCATTCTCGGGGCGATGACATTAGAAATGGCTTAAAGACTGACTGAATTGTCTTAAGAGTTTTAGTACTACGGCTTTTATTGCGGCCAACAAATATCACAGGAAGAATAAAGTTAATGATGTCACCCCACTTATTTGAGTCAGTGCCTTGGGTCCATAAAAGCTGTCGATGTTCTGTCCCCAGCCATGTGAGCCATCGTATTAGGTATCTTCCTGCTTATCAATCATCATATGAAATCCCGCTCTCCTTCATACAGGATTATTGCAATTATGGTCTGCGGTTGGCATTTTTTAATAAATGCAAGTTGAAGGTTTGGCATTATGATTTGTGTTTAAAGGAATGGTTCTCATGCTCTGGAACTGCTGGAATAATCGTCTGACCCGGTGCTCACTAAATATTATTTCAGGTCTGAGAGACTTTTCTTCAGAAAGAAGTTCACACTGGCAGCCTGTTTTGGTCCCAATCCAGCAATCTTTTTTACAGGAAGGTCTGAGGTGTATCCTGTTGAAAAAAAAAAACCCTATCATTTTCTTTGGTAAAATTCTGGTACAGATGTTTATTCTCGTGCACATGGTGTTTAAAAAGCCTGATAACGGATTACCCGAAAAAAAAGAATCACATTTGAACCAAGCAGATAATGTCTCTCTGGGTGTGAGAGTTTACGAATCGAAAATACCACAGAATGCGTCATTTGATAAAAACACACTGTTAGCTGTTCTCTTTTCTCCAGTTATCATCCGCCTGGTATGAAATGAAGCTGAAGTTGTTGATAAATGTTATATAAGGAGTCCTCCAATGATGTGTTGTTGAAAGTAGCAACTCTGTATCTGGTTTGCAAAAGATTTTATATAATTGACCCTGATAGCCCCTAACTCTTTTCCTGAAAATAAGCCTTTTCTTGTCAACAGCAAGTTTAATCTGCATTGTACTTAAATTCTTTGTCCACAGTCCTGTATTTGTTCCCAACTAATACAACTAGCTTTCGAGAATTTTGTAGTAAATCTATTATATAGTATTAGGCCAACTTACATTTCTATGTCTAAGCCCCTGGAGACTTTTCTTTGTCTGAATTGCGTTAATTGCGATGCTTTGATTAAAGGGCTTATACAGGGGAAGGCGTTAAAGAGACATAATTTTGTGTTGAATAAAAATTGCAGTTTAGCCTATACAGCCTACCGTTTCCCGTCAGGAGTGGAGATGAGCCATCATCTGCTGCCACATTTCCCGGTCCAGCAGACATGAGCTTGATAGATGTTGTCACCAAGCGTCACTTTATATTTATTATCGACTTTTTCTTGTGAGAGCACTGCAGTTTTTAAGGAGTGTGTGTCTCTTTTAAGTTGAAGAAACTGGACGTTTATATGCAAAACTTAAAACTTTTAGAATAGCACCGGGGTATCACTTTACTAAATATTTGCAATCTAAAGGTGGAGGCATTGAGCAATATCTTTAAGATGGGCTGTGGTTATTCATAGAATATACTGTGTATGTATATACACACACACATATATATATACATATATATATATATATATATGATTCAATTCCGCTTGGGGTCCTTTCCATGTTGAGTTTGCATGTTCCCCCGTGTCTGCATGGGTTCTCTCCGGTTTCCTTCAACAGTCCAAAACATGATGGTTCAATGGAGACCCGAAATTGTACAGACATGTGAAGGAGAAAGTAAATGATTATATGTCTCCCTATGTGGCCCTGTATCTGATCTCACCAAATGACAGCTGGGAAGGACTCCAACCCCCCAACCCTAAATGCAGGATAAATGGTGTAGATAATGAATGAATAAATAAATGGATCAATCATTCGATCAATGTCCTGCACTTTTATTTAAACATAAGGCTTCTGAACTTGCTCACTTACATTAGTTAAGTTATTCAGTTTGCATGTCCGTCTGTTCACGAGATCATAGGAGGTCCACGGCAAAGTCCGTCTTCCTCTGCAAAGAAAAGCTGACGTGCCAGCTTTGAATAAGCTACAAGTAATTCATCAAAAATCCAGAACAACCTGCTGCGTGCTTATTGTCCTGGCTGTCGTTATTGATGATTCCCTAGCGCTTTAATCGCCGGAGGACGTTTTCAGTCAGGGGAGGGAAGTGAAGGGGAAATTATGGCATGAAAAGTGAAACAATACTTCATTTCTTTACCAGTCCTGCCACTGAGGCATTATTATGTAGTTCTCTATGAGAGGATGGTCCTCCACCCCTTCCCTCTTCTCTTGGATAGTGTTATGACTATCATTTTAAATTTGGAATCATCAAATACATCGTCAGGACGGTCACACCCAATATCTCATTCAAATTTAAATTTCAAAATGCAACATGATTTGAATATATATCAGGTCCATTTTCGCTCCAAACCCATGACTTTTACTCCCTTTTTTAAGGCTTTGTAAATGTCTTGCTATTTATTTATTTGTTTGCATTTTTTCTTGTCTTTTTCTGTTCTTCCCTGGGACCAGATGGGATTATATTGGATGATTAAGAATTAACCGCCTTTTCTTTTGATTATCTCCTTATCTGACCTTTTCTTATGTTAGAAACCAGCCAGAAGCAATAAGGTATGAAATGTTCTTGTTTTCTCAAAGTTATATTTTTAATATCAACAAAATGTTATTTTTAAGTGTGTGTTCCATGTCACAGCTTTTAAAAACTGCTACTTGAAGACACAGATCGAATTCGCCCATGACAAAAACAGGGTGAGATATATGCTATCATCTTGTCACTCCAGACAACCCCCATCCCCGGCCCCCAGCCCCCACCCCAACATGTCACTGTGTCCCATTATTCTGAGCTCGCGCATGTGTGACTTGGAGCGCTCCAAGTAATTTCCCAGCAACAGCAGTAAAATAAAATGATGTAAAAGCTGCGCCATCAAAATTTGCTGTTGCCATGGTAACAGGCGGTGGTTATGAGCAAGTGATTCTTGGAAGAAAAAAAAAGCAATGTTAGTGGAAATAAGGGTCTGGCTAATTCAGTCACTCAACCTTTTGTTTTGGTGACGGCGATACCCCACATGGAATACAGAGTGTTCCAGGTATTTGATTGACACAGCCTTCAAAACAAAAGCTGGGTTCCATTGTCTTGAAAAAAAAAAAAAAAAAAAAAAAAACTCCTCTCATAGGAGCAATGGTAATTTCATACAGATGAATCCAGCACCCTCTAAGCCGGGGGGCTGGCTGATCCCTCACAGCACGCATACTATGCATCTATAGACTTTGGGGGTAGTTAGT
>CAAKHD010009414.1:162890-190316 GCA_901007705.1 Fistularia tabacaria | reverse complement strand
TGGGTCCGGGGATCCCCCCAAGGGAAAAAAAAGGGTTCAAGGATTTTAATTAAACAACCCTTAAAAAAAAAACTGGGGTTCCATTTTCTTGAAAAAAAAAAAAAAAAAAAAAAAACTCCTCTCATAGGAGCAATGGTAATTTCATGCAGATGAATCCAGCACACTCTAAGCCGCTGGGCTGGCTGATCCCTCACAGCACGCATACTATGCATCTATAGACTGTGGGTGTAGTCAGTTTGACATCACCTGCTAAATGGCACATTTGGCTGCCAGGGATTTTAATCCTTCATATTTTACTCCAAATAGGGCGATTGGACTGATTATGTTTTCGGGGTCTTCTGCTGCTGGCCATTAAAAAGACTGCAGTCCTCATCGGCAGTCTCTCTTTTCACAGTTCCGACACTTGGGAAGTACATTTGGCCACCGCTCGAACCCTCACAACTCGAGAAGTCCCTCATCTTTCTAGCTGTGACCTCACGCTTCCTCTGCTTACGTCTGCTTATTTGATAAAGACACTCGCTAAAAGAATAGATAAAGAGTAATTAGCCAAGCACATTGAAAAATAAAGGTTAATTTTAATTGAAATGGGATGTCTTCTGCTTGTAAATGCATTTTATGGACATTAGCTTGATTTAGGAGGGCTTCCTCATATGTAGTTTTATTTTGTCTGCCTTTTTCCTCTAGCTTTCCTGGGTACTATTTTCTTTTCATTATATATTCTTGCTTGCTCCCATGTTATTTCTCAGTATTTTTTTGACTGTATTTTGGCCTCATTTTGATTAATTTCTCGCCAAATTTCTCTCTCTTGAAAAAAAAAAATGAAATTCCTTGGAATTTTTTTTCCCTTCCCCCTTATTTGGTGTCGAACTCCGGATCATCTTGAACCCAATTCTTGCTGATTTTAAAATAACTCCACTCATTCTTGAGCCGTGCCTTCGCCTCGCCCACACAGTCCCACGGAGGCTTGTTAATTTTTTTAAGTTACAAAAAACATCTGCGCTTTTCGTCATTCGAACCCTGAATATTTTTTCAGCGTCCAACGGAACCGTTTGAGATTTTCAAACCTTGTTTTCAGGAGATTTCTTTAAAATGTTGGGAGTGTTTCACACAGATCCCCCCCCACCCCTCGTTCTCCTCTCGTTTCCAATGGCCGTAACAGTGATATGTGAGAGAGGAATGGTCCCGAGCAGCTGCTGGATGATAGTTTTAGCTGTAATGCATGAAAAGAAGGCTGTGGATTTCCTGTTCCTCTCATGCACATCATGATTTCATTTATGGTTCCCAGTTAATTCCGATCCCAGCGGCCAAGTCTCTGCATCATGCAAAAAAAAAAAAAGCCCGACGCTTTGACGTTTTAAGTTTGACATCATATGGATAACATTCAACGGGATCCTTAACATCCCTTTCGGTTTTTCTTGCGTATCCCCTTTGCTCTGGCAGGACTTCCAACATGAAGTGCCTTTTTTGCACACAAAAAAAAAAAAAAAAAAAACTAATTCACGCAAACCAGATGTGTTTTGGCCCAAAACAAGGATAAAGAAAATGTTCTCTGTTTCTCTGCAACTGTTGCAGATTAGTATTGCAGAGATCCTTTTCCTTTCCATCTTGGCACAAAAATCAAATGTAACCGGAGTCAATATTTATGCATTAATCACCCCGGGGGCTTCACACAAGCCTTGCACACAAAAAGACATGTCCGTTCTTGTGTGAATCATAGATGTCTGCGCTGCTGCAGGCTGCACATTTTATGCTGAGATCTCTGCATCTGTTAGTCAACACTAAATAAGAAAAGAGGGCTAAAAAAAATGGAGCTGATAACTTTAACAGCAGGGTAGGACGGGTACAAAAAAAAAAAAAAAAAACAGAAAAGGGTCTGGCAACACTGGATATTAAAAACATGCAGAGGGAGACAAGCTCGGGGCCTTCCAGAGTCAGGAAAAAGACTTCGAAGAGCTGCAGACAGGAGATGGGTTTGGCATTTGTATTTTCCCCCAGCCCATTGATTTGTATATGAAAACATAGCGCTTTTATTCTCCCCCCTTCTGGGCTCTGCTTCTGAGTGATCAGCTGATGAAGAGACTAGCAGCACGCCGCTATGCTGGCTTGCTAATTCTCTCCCCCACAGCTGCAGTCGGTCCTGAAAGCCAGCCTGCAGATTGCAGTCAGGTAAATATCCTCCTCCATGTCTTTCTTCTCGGGCTCGGGATTCAGCCAGGGCTACACCGCATGGGAAGAGAGGAAGAGATGGATGAAATGTGTGTGTGTGTGTGTGTGTGTGTGTGTGTGTGTGTGACTGTGTGTGTGTGTGTGTGACTGTGTATGTGTGCGTGCGTGCGTGTGTGCACGCGCTCCGGGGAAGGAGAGCAGGCAGTCTCTGGTGTTTTCGTGTCTGTCTGCGTGTGTGTGTATGTGCGTGCCTGCGTGTGCGAGCAAGTGGGTGTGTGTGCATGTGTGTGTAGGTGTGTGTTGTAACAGATGAGCAGGATTCTTTGCCAGATTAGTCAGGCAAGAGGCAGGCTTGTTAGGAGATAGCACGGGCACGGAGCATCACATGCACACGCTGACACCCTTCCACGCACACATGCACGGTCAATCAGGCAGCTTTCAGAGCCGTGCGGTTCATCTTGGAGGATTACCCCTCTATCCCTCCAGTATTCCGCTGGAACGATTGCAGCCCCTCAGAGAGGAGCGGGGCTTTCAAAGGCTGCATTTGAGCCGGGCGATGACGAGCGGGATTTCTTTTGTTACCTCTCCATTGTTGTTGACTCCTCTATTTCACATCTCTGTGGCCATTTGATGGGGAAGAACAAGCGATTTCTGCTTGTTTATTTCTCTTATGACACGAGCCATTATTTTGTTTCGTTTTTCTCCCTAAATGCTTCTTTGTGTTTTTCTCCTCTTGTCTATCTGCATGCAAAATCTGATAGTACTGCATGATGTCTTTGTGTTCCACTAGGAGTTAAATTTCAACAGTGGCACGTTACGTTGGGCTGAAGGTTTGACTGATGCATCAGTATTCTTTTTGGGATTGGATAGCATGCCCCCTTTAACACCCCCCTCTCCCCTCCAGTTGCTGCCGCTGCCTGAGCTGCTCTTACTGTGCTGCATGCATACTCAGGTTTCTGGCCTCTAATTGCCTTTGTGGAAAGCACAATATTTTTAGCCGATATATTTGCAAGGGTGTAAATGAAACGATGGGGAAAATAAGTCGCGTTGGATGCAGCAGTCAGCTTCATCCAACGCGGTATCTTCCGCGGTTAATAACAGATAATACATGCCATATTAACCAAGATTAGTTTCCACAAGGATCTGCTCAAATTCACAGGCAGAAAAAAATAAGTAAATCAACATCAGACACACAAGCCTCTGTAAAAAATCATTTTCTGAGGCGGCAAAGCAGTTGGGGTCGCTTCAGTCCATGTGAGATTCACATGCTTTTGTAATAAAGAAAAACCCAACTGTCATTTCAATAATCATACTTCACAACGCATAATCCCAAGCCAGCACAAGCAATTATCCTGAGATTGGACTTTAATTTGAGTGTTTTAGGCTGCGTAGCAGGGTGTCCTTGTGGCAAATCACACACTTGGAGACGTGTGACTGAGAGTTACAATGGTAAAACAAATGACATAGGTACATTTTAAAAAGAGATACAGTCACTGGGAGAGTGGGTAAGATAACTGGACAGATTAATGCAAACTTTCATCAGCATTTCTTTTATGTAAATTCTTGTAAACTTCTTGTAAATTCTCTTAACCTTTTAGGTGATTGGTTTTTTTTCCTATTTTTCCTCCTAGTTTTTAAATAACCACACCGCGCACCTCAGTTATGGCTAGACGGGGGTTCAGTGAGTCCCCACAAACCACTCAGACTGCACCTGTGCTTTTAATGGGAGTCGATCACAATCTTACTTTCCTCTCAAACCTCGGTTGTTATTGTCCATCCTGGGTCATGAACAGAACCACAAAATAAAAATATGACAGGTTTTGTACTTCTAATATTCTGCAAGTAGTAATGTTTCATCCAACCTTCTCTACCACCCCTCCTGTAAGTTAGCTAGATGTCCCCTCTCCGTCTCCTTGCAGCCTGAAGCAGGAAAGAACGGTACCCTGGAGGAGATGGAGGAGGACATCGGGCTGAAAAAGCGTAAAGGTGATCACCCTGAAGGGAAGGAGCTCCAGGCCGGGAAGGAAACGGGCGAAAAAGTCAAAAGGAAGAGAGGACGTCCGCCAGCTGAGAAACTCCCTCCGAATCCACCAGAGCTCACCAGACAGCTGAACGCATTAGTGGACATGGTTATCAACTACAAGGACGGGTGAGGGCGCTCGGAGCGGACCCCCTTTTTCTCCCTGTCGATTTGTACAAGCTGAGCATCAGGTCTGCCGGTCACACACTGCAGGGGATTGTTCCTAGGAGTCAAACTTGCTTCATTTGCCACAGTGCAGCTGGTGAAGGGAACACCAAATCCAGCATTCTGTCCAATTCTCTTTATCTCCCTCAGTAAATCCAGGTTTGATCCAGCATCAGTCCAAAGGGACATCTAACCAACAGTCAAGGAACATGGGGAAAGTTTGGCACTTTGAGTGTCTGAATACCATCCTAAGATTCAATAGTGTAAACTTAGCACTTAGCACGGCTATTGCAAGCATTTCATACCTTACAATGAAAATGGGAAGAAAAACATTTAATCAAACCCTGTCCGTGTACTTGTGAATCGCAGGAAAAAAAAAACTTAAAAGGTTGGTGAAAAGGGTCACTTTTGCCTATGAAAACCCCCCACACATCATTATTCATGGGAGCATCACAACTCGTTAAAAGGATTTATTGTCATTCATGCCATTATTCACTATCTTTGTCACTTATACTGCTCTCAGGGTTGCAGGCAGGCTGGAGCCTATCCCAGCTGACATTGTGCGAGAGCCGGGGTTCACCCTGTATCAATAACAGGGCCACATATAGATCCATACAACCAATCACGCTCTCATTCACACATCTGAGTACTTTAGGGTTTTCTATGAACCTCCCACATATTTTTGGACTGTGGGAGGAAACTGGAGAACCCGGAAGAAACCCATGCAGACGCAGGAGAATATACAAAATCAAACTAGGGATCTTCTTGCTGTGAGGTGGAAGTGCTTACCAATAAGCCTTTTTTTGTGATAAGGTTCCATTGAGTTTTTCAACATTCATTAGTTGCAACAGGCAACAGCAATCAGCCATCAGAACAATAAATGCATGAATGTAATTTTAAATATGAGTTATCAAGGTAACAGGAAGAGACACCACAGAGCATCCATAAATGCTGTTCTTACAAAATTTGACAAAAGATAACAACCAACTTTGTGTCTTATTGACCCTCACTTTCTGCTTCCAGGTTGGGTCGACAGATCAGCAAAGGTTTCGTCCAGCTCCCTTCCAAGAAGGAGGTACCGGAATATTACGAGTTGATCCGAAAGCCTGTGGACTTCAGGAGGATCAGGGTACGTATCTGGACGCTCAGATCTCTCTTGCAACTAAACAGATTTGTCCCCTAATATGGATCTCGCATCTTAATTATGTAACAACTTAATCACAGTATTTTTATAAACTTATTTTGTCCCCCCAGTCTCCACCTTATGCATCTTTAAAAGTTGTCTTCTCCTACGCAACATTCACTTTGTAAATATCAGTGTGTAAATGCGACTTCTTCCCTAAACAGCTGGATTACAGAGATGCCTGCCAATGTGCATTAAATCTTAAGGCCAGTCGGGTCATCACTCTCCTCTGAGCATTATTCTCATTTTAACTTCACTTTTGTCACCAAATGAGAAGACACCTTCTTAGAAATTATTCCCAATTTAGCATTTTTACATTGCAGTTTATATTCATTGATTGTGTCTTGAATCGTTCTCACACACAATCACTAGATTATCCATCAGTTATTTACATCGTAATGAAAGGCTCCATATGTCAATATGCAACAGAAGAACTCAGGAGAAATACTGTATCGATTATCAGAATATAAGAATTGATATTTTCTCTTGAAAGAGGTGCATCATTCATGCTCTAGACTTTCACAACAATAAATACCCTTCACCCTCCAATGTGATGCCTTTCAGTCGAGCTTGGTTCCTTGATAAGGATCTGTGCATCAGTAATTAGTCTAAAAAATGTTGTGAAAGTCAACAGAGGTCAAGTTTGGATGCAAGCTTTGCAAGGCACATGCAGTGCGACACCGTGTAGCTTTAATAGATGCAGAGCCCAAAAATAAACAATCAAAAGATAAAAAAAACAGGAGGAGTTCCACCCAGCTGTCTTTTCTACTTTGCTTTAGGGAAGAAAAAAATAACAACTATTTCTTGAACATGCCAGCATTCAATAGTTTCTTCAAAATGTTGGTCATTAATGTTATCCATGAAAAACAACTGTTTTTCAAAAACAATGTCCTTTATGTTTCAGGTGTTCTCGATGCTCTGCCTTAAACTAAACAAGATGATCTCCAAAGTTATTATTATTCAAAGATAACAACACTATGCCCACAGCCCGTCTCAAGACTTTTTTGCTGCTCTTACCCATAAAAAGTACCCAGTATTAACAACTTTATTAAGCAGTTTTTCTGACATGCTCATTTTCCATGTCACTGGTTTGTTTAAAGCTGTGGGTTAATTGGATAAAAAACCTAACTAATAACTCCCGGTTGATGAGTGAGATTAAGATAATTTGTTGCATTCTGAGGCACACGCTTTGTGTATTGTCCTCCAGTTTGATACAGACTCTCTGCCTCACAGGAACGGGTGCGTAATCACAAGTACAGAAGCGTGGGGGACTTGGAAAAGGATGTTTTCCTCTTGTGTCACAACGCTCAGACTTATAACCTGGAGGGTTCTCAGGTGAGCCTTGTCGAAATCCTTTATTTGAACGCATCAAACGATGTTTTTGGTTCTGCGTCCCGTTCACACGACAGAACTCCTCTTTTCATCATAAATGGTTCAGGCCACCGATGCAGCTCCAATTAGGTTTGTGTTTAGTGTGTATCATACATGCACGTGTGTTTCTCTGAACCCCCGCAGATCTACGAGGACTCGATCGTCATTAAGTCTGTTTTTGAAAGTGCAAGACAGAGAATTGTCGCGGAGGAACAACAGAAAGAGGCCGCCAGTCACAGCAATAACGGCGGTGGAACCGAAGACCAATTTGTACCATCAGCAGGTAAGAGTTTCAGCGTAAACAGCAGAGGGATTGTGTTGACTGCAAGCAGAAACAGAAAACAGATATTTTCACATTTCTTTTATATATCTTAATTATTAGTCACCAAGCAAATTTCGACATCGGTTTTCCATGTAAGCCATTTCCTTTTCTTTTCATACCAGTTCCATCATTAACTGTCCAACTAAAGAAAGGGAACAAGGAGGAGAGAAGCAGAAATACCATGGCCAAGAGGCTCAACAGTGATTTATATCGTAGCGGGGATCTAGAGGAAAACACCACAAAAGACGAAGGTTGAACCGAATAGTCCTCAACTCATTCTTTTTTATTCTTGTCCGTGTCTTTTCTCTGCCACATTCCTTTCCGTTGGTTTCTTCATTTTGAAAAAAAATTAAATAGGGTCCCTTGAATTCTTGTCGAAATCTTCTTGTCGTGGCAACTGGACTTGAATTTCCTCATTTGTAGAAGTTTCTTCCCTCATCTGAGAGGCTTCTCAGTTCTGAACTGAAGAAGCCTCTCGGATGAGGGGGGAAACATCTTCAAGTGAAATAATTCAAGTCCAGTTGCAACAACAAGAAGATTTCGACAAGAATTCACCATGACCTGGATGACTGAGAACCTCCACAGACAGGGTCCCTTGAAGAGAGTCACTTGTGCTCATTTCTACTGAGTGCCACTCCAATGCATCATGCTGCACATAGTGCTGTCCTTTTGATTTAGCCGGGCTCTTACAGCACCATAATTTTCCTCATTCTTTTATTCTTGTTTTTTTTCCCCGCCTCCCTCACTCTGATTTCTCCTGCAGACATTATGTAAAAACACCGACTGTTTTTAATCAATATATTGTTTGTATGAAATGCCTTCACGCGTCTTGGAGCATGATACGTACAGTATATCTCTCCCAAAGTGCAGCCCTCGGCGATGACAGTGTTGATGCGTTCGGGGCTAGAGAAAGCAAGCACACGGGAAAGGCCTTTTTTTTTTTTCGAGGAAATATTGAAAATTCCAAGTTTTAATATATGACATCACTGGATGGGATTTTGAGATGACGCATCATTGATAAAACCTTGAAAACAGTGGAAATATTAAGTCAAAGGTACTTGATATGTACAATAACTAATAGTGTCCATTTCATTTCTTACTCCATGGAATAAGTCTCATTCTAATCAGTTAAGGGTACTTGAACTCGACATTTGTGCCCCTTGTGTTACAGTATATTCGCATATTGTACAGTTTGTGTGAAAAGTTAAAATTGGATATAAGGGGTTGCAGAAGACGTCGATGTTGAGACAATCCCTGGAAACATGTATCACTTGCAAAATAAATTTTATCTAAAAGTCCAACTTGTTTGTCATTATTTCAGGATAAACTGAAGTTTTTGTCTTCATTCAGATGCATTGTCAGGTGTCCTCCAAGAAAGAGCAGAGAGGTTTTAATCCTTTTATTGCCGTTTTATAAAACGTTCAGCCCAAACTGTACTTCGTGCTTATTGTCACATGAGGGCAGACTGTTTCACTTCACATTTGTCGATTCCAGAACGGACGGAGCTGCAAACAGAAGGGAGGCAAGGCTCGAGAGGTAAGAACCTCTAAGGTATTATTAACAAGATCTGCGCAACAACAGGACACTGTGAAATTTAGTTAAAACAAATCAGCACTCTTTAACTGCAATCCTTTTCCCCACAACCGTCTGCAGCGGTTAAATCACCTGCACAATTGAATTGAATCATGGAAAATACCAACCAACGGTTAAAGGAAAAGGAAATAATGTTTAAAAATGGCTAAAATTCTTCAAACTACTGCTAATATTGCCCATCATTGTAAGAGGTCATCAGTGGCGTGCTGTGAGGTTCATGGCTAGTGAGGCACTCACTCCTTTGGAGTCAGATTTAGAATGGTAAGAACGCAAAAGAGTATCTTATTCCCTATTTCATCGGCAGCATGCATATTGACTACTGGTCATGTTTCCTATCTCTTCAGCATACCTCTCTCTCACTCACTCACAAACACACACACAAAGACAAACACACACACACTCACACATAGGAATGTGTTTAGCCCAGGAGGTTTCTTTAGAGATAATGGTAAGAGCAAATGTGCGATGCGCCATCCATGTTCTAAACAAGTCAAACTCATTCTAAACAGATAAAAGTATAGACTCGTGTACACACAATTTTACTTTTGATCTTTTCCTTTTTTTTTAAATCCTTTGATTTTGGTGCTTTGATCATTTTTAATGCAAGTTGCTCATCAATTGGAGGAACAAGAAAAAAAGAGGATAATTCACTTGAAGTCAGTTCATTTTTTTCAAAAACTTGATGCTTTTTGACTTTGAGTCATCTCACTTTTTATAAAACTAAAAAACATTCGTGGTCTTATCCTTAACAAAGTCCACGTGCTTAGACCAGAGAGGCCCAGACTCCCCTTTCCTCAGCCTCATGGTCCAGCTCTTCTTGGGGGACCCCAAGGCGCTACCAGATCAGCCAAGAGACATCTTGTCTCCAGTGTGTCCTGGGTCTTCCCCGTGGCCTCCTCCCAGATGGACATGCCCAGAATACCTCCCCCAGGAGGTGTCCAGGAGGCATCCTTACCAGATGCCCAGACCACCTAATCTGACTCCTCTCTATGCAGAGGAGCAGCGACTCTACTCTGAGCTCCTCCTGAATGGCTTAACTTCTCACCTTGTCTCTAAGGGAGAGTCCGGCCACCCTGCGGAGAAAACTCATTTCAGCCGCTTGTATCCACAATCTCGTTCTTTCTGTCACCACCCACAGCTTGTGACCATAAGTGACGGTAGGAATGTAAATCGAGCAGTTAATTGAGAGCTTTGCCTTCTCGCTCAGCTCCCTCTTCACCACGACAGTCCAAATCACTGCAGTTGCTGCACCGATCCGCCTGTCGATCTCCCGCTCTGTCCTTCCCTCACTTTTGAACAAGACCCCGACATGCTTGAACTCCTTCACCCAGCAGACCCTCCTCTCCAGCACTGCTGAATAGACCTCACCAGGGAGGCTGAGGAGTGTGATCCCCCTGTTGTTGGAACACAACCTCTGATCCCCCTTTTTAAAAAAGAGGGATCACCATCCCAGTCTGCCAGTCCAGTGACACTGTCCCCGACGTCCACGCAGTGCTGCAGAGGTGTGTCAGCCAGGACAGCCCAACAGCATCAAGAGCCTTGAGGAACCCAGGGCGTATCTCATCCACCCCTGGGGCCCCGCTACTGAAGGCCTTTTTGACTGCTTCAGCAACCTCTGCCCCAGAAATAGGCGGGCCCTCTCCAGAGTCCTGCTTCCTCATTGGAAGGGGTTTCGACGGGATTGAGGAGGTCTGAGAAGTATTCCTGCCACTGATCTGATGTCAAATATATTAGTATTTATATTATTACTATTTTACGGAATTTTTATGTCACCCAGTTCGTCTCATGAAAAGGCACCTGTTTTCACCTGTATGAAGGACTCGGGAGACGTTCCAGACTGATGCTTTCTCCTGCCACTTGCAAAATTCCTCTTGCAATGTTTATCACTGTGATTTCCTCAAATCATATTCAGCATTTTGTTGTCAGACAGTAAAATGCAAACTGAATATTTTTATAAAGTTTCCTCTGAAAATACATCCTTAACATCATGAGCATCCCTACACCCAAGCTTAAAAACTGACAAGATACACAAACTCATTCCGCACTTGTCGTGTTTACTCTTGCAGCTCATGCGTACTGGAAGTTCACATTTCGAGAATGCATTCTCCAACGCACATTTGAAAGGTGCTCATAGGTGGCAGCCAACCTGCACCCATCCAGCATCAACTGCCTACGCATTTAAAGTTTTCGCTTGCGTCAGTTCAGGGTGCAATGACACCAATCAAAGCGTGTGACACATGGGTTGGTAGCCTGGGAGCCGTCAACCTCACCATTTCTCAGTCTGCATCCTGCCAATAATTTCAACGTCACAATACGGCCCAAGTAAAGAGCCACATGCTCCAATGTGGATCTCCACACTTTCCTGTTTCATTACATCAAAAAAAAGCAAATTTTTAGAGATACATTTCTTATGTAAAGACGTAAAGTAACTTGTGACACCAAGATAATAAAGGTGATCCCTGAAAAACACTGAGGTCAACTTTTTAGTTCACTGTTAGCATTTGATAATGTGAGTCACTGTTCATTTGACCTATGGCGGACAGTGTGCCAAACAAACCTACAGCAGCCACTTATAATGTTTATTTTACGTGACAGTGAAAGTCTTCTTCCATTTGCATCAAGGCTGCCGTCGGGTCAGACCATTACTTAGCTTGTATCATTTGTGGTCCCTCTCTCAAAGATTTACAACATTAACTCAGCAGTAATACTGCAAACATTTGAAGGCTAAATAGTCACCCGAGCAGCGAATTCTGTCTCCACTCTAAGCAAGGTTTGAGTTGTGTAAAACTCAAACAGCTGCAGTGTTGCATCAGTGAAGCAATGCCCACCAATCAGATGGAGAAGCTGATGTGTTGAAATGTCATACGGCTGGTTCTGATGCAAAACTATCCATACTATAGTATCAAGGACATATAAGAAAATCAATGAAACTTTTTTTCCTCCTAGCTCTAACCTATTCTCTGTATCCTCTTCTCTCACACCAAACTAACTTCATGTCCTCTTTAACTCCATGCATAAGTCTCCTCTTTGGTTTTCCTCCAGGCCCACGGCCTGGAAGTTCCGACCTCAGGATCCTTCTACCCAGATCTTCAATTTCCCTCCTTTGTATATGTTCAAACAATACCAGTCTAACTTTATCTCCAAAGTATCTAACGTGCTGTCCCTCTGATGGACTCATTCCTGATCCTAGCTATCCTTGTCTCTCCCAGGGAGAACCTCAACATATTCATATCTGCTTCCTCCAGCTCTGCCCCTATCTTTTCCTGAATGCCCCTGTCTCTAAAACATACAGGGTGTCTGGACCCACCGCTGTCTTGTACACCTTTCCTTCTATTCTGGCTGATTTATCAAACATTACCCCAGACACTTTCCTCCAACCATTCCAACCTACTTGCACATGTTTCTTCACCTCTTTTCCACACTCTCTCCAGACCTTTCACCCTAAGTACTTAGAATCCCTAACCTTCTTTATCTCTACTCCCTGTAGCCTCAGTCTTCCGCTAAAGTCCCTCTCAGTCTCGAGGCCAACCTTCAGTCCACTGTTTCCGAGGCATACCTCCACCTGCTCCGTGCTCAAACTGCAATCAAGGAACATCACAATCCATGGCAATTACTGTCGAACCTCATCTGTCAACCTGTCTGTTCCCCACCTCCATCGTGTACTCCTCTGACAAACCTCCAGCAGCAAATCACCACTGCCTTATCGCTATCATGAAAGCCATGCACCACTCCAATATATTTCTCTACCACTCCAGACTACCTCATACAGTACCACTGCGAAAGTAAAGCAGTCACTATAAGTATTTAATAGACTGTGCTCTAATTTTTGTCAATGGTACAAGCAGAGGGAGGACCTGTGTAGGTTTGAGACACTGCTCTGAAGATACTGGCAATGCAATTTAAGATAATACTTTATTGATCCCCATTGCGGAAATTCGTACAATTTGCTTTGTTGTTCAAACAGTCACTTATACCGAACAAGGAAATCAATTTTTTTCAATACCTGTAAATACATATCTGACAATGCAACTATAGTTCTTTCTGTGTTTCCATTTATTCAAAGTTAAGTCAGCTTTTGTTTCTCTGACGTCAATTCGTAGAGATCTGTATGAAGGCAGAAATATATTTAGTGTATTCTTTTTACTTGTTTTGCTGTTTTTAGGACAATCATTTGAGGTAAATAATTTCTCTAAGAAGACAGCATGGTCTTTATACCAGTGAGTCAGAGGTAGTTACAGTGACAAGCTTTTCACAAAGATGAGAATGTCTTATCAGTTGGTGGAAAAAGTTGTTACATTGTACAACGAATACAAGGCAGGGATCATATATTGCTCATATCTACCAGCAGCCGCAAGGATAATATCAAGACGCTCATGCAGCTGATATTACTTTCAGACATCGACAGATGGCAAGATATTATTCTTTACAATGAAACTCTTTCTTCCTGGAACATGTTTGCATTGCATTGGAGAAAACAATGTTCAAGTGTGTTGCGATGGAGAAATGTTGCTGCTCGACACAGGACCTGTGGTCATCCTGGAGGTGCATCACACTTCCAGGAAACCTTGAACCTTGAATCACTGCAAAAAGTAAAAATAAATAGATAAAAATAAATAAAAAGTGCCACCAGCTCTAATTCCCACCTCACAGGACTCTCTCCAAGCACTTAATACAATGTGACAACAAGTTCACATTCTCTATTACCTCAGTGCTGTGTCAGTATGATCACCAATAGCCCAGTTGTTGCCAAGACAACTACCTCGAGAAACAATTAATAGAGGCGTAATTTGTTTTTCTCCGTTGGTACTGCAATCCCGCAATCAATCAGAGGGGAGCCCATGAGAATGTGCATGAAAGCATCCCCATCATCAACATCATCTCCAGTCGCTCCCGTGGGGTCCCCCGGACAGAGAATGATCATGAAAAATAAATAAATCAATTTACAGGGTTGCTATGACTTTTAATGAAGTGTCAAATATTTAAAGCTCCTCAGCAGCCTTGTATGATGGGGGATTAACAGAATGCTTAGTTTGTGCCGCCTAAAAGGGTGTGGGCTGTCACAGTAAACAGGACGGGAAAACAATTGAGTAAGAGAGGGATTCTGATGAAAATCACACATAAAAGGACACATAAAGCTAATGGAGGGGCGATGATGTATCGCTGGAGGTACACAAACTAATGGCTTTTGAGGATTAGTTGCTACAGAGGGTGATTTTAATCTGTTGAGAAGCCAATCCATTTTCTCTATACCGATGGGACTCACACTTATTGTAAAGCTATTGTCTACATGTGTTTGAGTCACCTACATCCAAGCTGAACACACTTGATCAAATTGTCTGTGGTGCAGAAGGGACACCAACATTTATGCACATTCAATTTGAAATTTTCTCATCATTGAAATTGGAATCCATAATTTCTACCGATATTCTACTCTATATCAATTTAAACTAATTATATCAATTAAAAAAAACAAAATCTATACCTGTGAATTTAAACAGGAATAATTTTGCATCAAGCCATGAAGCTCTTCATTGGTGTATTATTATCTTCAATCTCTAAATAGAATGTCAGTGCTGACAATGAGGAGAATAGATATTAAGTTTTCGTAATTTTGAGTCTTTGCAAAAAGAAAAATCTGTAATCTCTATCTATGATCAGACCTTTTGAGAGAGGAGATACGAAGTTGTTCAGCCAAACCGTTTAAAAGTGCCATCAGATTTTGCTGGGCATGGTCTTCATTAAAGTTGGATATTGCAACATTGATGACAATAAAAATTTAACAATTTGTGTACATAGCCTCGATTCCATTTCATGACCTACTAAAACTGCGTTCATTCCTAATTCATAATAACCTCAAAAATTAAAGCACGTCATGCTGGATGATTCTTTTTTTCTGTATGTGTGTGTTTATTAAACAACCAAAATAAAACAGTTATATAACTTCCAAATATATCTTCTCATAGAGATGCCTTTCAGTCGTGTCTTAATGCCCATTGCCTTCATAACAAAAGTGAAAGACCCGGACAATTTTAAATGGAAAACACCGTACACAAATAATAGTTTTCAGTGTAATGCATTCCCCTTTTCTTTCATTTCATGAGACCGCCCCGTTTGCCTGCTCCTGAGCAGGGTCACCGAGGGTTCTTCCCTCACCGTCTCATAACCATAATGTACTTTTATACACAGCTGTTTTCAATTAAATCCATTGCTGAGACAAACGGAGTGCGGCGACGTTGCTAAACCACTGTACTTCATGAAATGTTTGCTCATTTTGCTACACATGCGATACACGTTACACAAAAAAAGCACGATAAACTGCGTCACAGTGCACAATGAAACATACAGCCAAGGAGCATCTGAGAGCATTGAATCCAGTGTTCATTCTTTACAAAGTTAGCTGTGTGTGTTTGTGTGTGTGTGAGTGTGTGAATGTGTGAGTGAGTGAGTGCGTGTGTGTGTGAAATTTTCATTTGTGTATATTTAGGAAACTTAAATTATAATTAAATTAATATTTTAGATTCTAGATGTAGAGATTATCTTTGTAGTGAAAATATAAAAACTGTATTATGATGAAAGAATTGCTGAAATACTATGTGCAACAAAAACAAAGAAACAATGTTTGTTTGTTGAGTGATGGAGGAGTGTGTGTGAGCCTCCCATCTTCATCAGCTGCTTATAATATAGCTTTTCATTTCGGGTAACACTTAATAATAATCATCTCTAAAATGGAAAAATGACATTTAATTGAACATTAAGTAGCATTCAACTAACAACAGAGCTCATGACCAGCTGTCACTTTATAAAAGCATTAAATCGTGTTTTCAAACTATTTACAAACAAAATGTTATAAATATCATGTTCACACAACGTTATAGATGCTTTGACAATAATTTGTTAAACATGAACAAAGCTTCTCGTCTGCTCCTTATTACCACTTCCTAAGAGGAACACCAAAGATGTCCAAACTTTGAAGTTGTCAGGTGCATGCAGCGTTTGCCTTTGTGTCAGTGCCAATAATCACGCATTCGATAAGCTGATAAACGGTAATTATCATGGCAACAGCCTCATTGTACATATTTGCATTTAGTTGGTAAAAGAAACATTCTGCTAGAAATGTTTTTCTTTATACGATTCAGTTGGAATGGACCAGATTCCTCATCACTTGTCTGATAACTCCATAAATCAGATAACGTTAAGTATGCAAGTTTATACATGGAGAAATACAATCGCTCACTCTCTCTCATTGACAAATTAGAATTTTCCATTAAACTCCAGCAGCGTCTGTTTGGACTGCGGGTAGAAGCTGGAAAACCTGGAAAGAAGACACTTAGGCTCCTTAGGTAAGGAACATGCAGACACCACAGATAGAGGTCCCACTTGGCCTTGAACACGGGACCCTCCAGCTGTGAGGTGAGAGTACTGGCTACTACACTTCCACTCCTATGTGTCTAAGTGTCATAAACCAATAGTGATAACTAAATGACACTCGTACTGAAATATTTTACTGACTGAAGTTTCCCAGCAAGCCAGAAAGTTTAGATACGATGTTTTATGTTGTTTTTTGTCAGCCTATATCTGGGACACAGTCTCCATATCCTCCATGATCATGTCCTGTTCCTTGGCGTCCCCTTTACCTGAGGTGCCCCCCGCCTCCTGAAATGACCACCTCTCCTTGACTGCCGACACTGATCGCACACCTGATCTAATAAGGGTAACGGGCTGAACCGGGAGCACGACGTTTCCCCGGATACGACTGAGGAAGAACTTCTGGCACAGGATGTCAGCAGAACACAGTTGGAATTTGAATGCTGCCTGAAACCCCCCACGGAAGTTTTCATTAAAGAAGCCGTAGATGATGGGGTTGATGCTGCTGTTGAAGAAGGCCAACCAGTGAGCCAACGGGTACACATAGATATTGATGACACGATACTGGTGCTCTGTCAGACTCGCATAGTCACTTAGCATCATCAGTGTCCACAAAGGCAGCCAGGACAAGATGAAGAGCAGAGCCACAACAAGCAGCATCATTATCACCCTCTTCTTCTTCCTTGAGATAGTGTGACGACCTTCCAAGCCTACCTTGTTGCCGTCTCCGTCCGCCCCGGACATGTTGCCACTGCCCCTCGACGGCGGAACAGTGGTTTTGAAAAGGGTGAAACCGATACGAGCGTACATGACGACGATAAGGCTAAGAGGAGCGAGGTAGATGTTGGCGAACAGAACGGTTGTGTATATTTTTCTCATTTGCTGATTAGGCCAATCTTCTCTGCACCAGTAAAAGGGGCGGGTGTCATTGTTGCGGCTGAGAACAATCCGCACTCTCTTCTCCCTGGTGACCTGCAGCATCACCCCAGAGGGACACATAATGGAAACGGCCAGGACCCATATGATAACAATGATAAGCTTCGATGTGGTGATGGTCAGCTTCTGCTTGAAAGGGTAGACGATGCAGCGGAACCTAACACAAGGATATTGAAGAGAATGCATTAAGCAAAGGTAACACCCATACAAAACATAATAATCCGTTAGCTATGACCAGTTTGAGACTATTAAACAGTTGTTTTTTTGACATATCTCAAATGTAGGGGCTAGCAGGAGGCACATTAGGAGACTTTTTTAACCCTTTTAGAAAATCATGTATCACAAATGCAATTTTATGAGACCAAGGCTAAAAAAATTGCGTGGTTTAAGCCAAAAATTATTTAACTAAAGACAGAGTTAATACATTTAGATTACACAGAAAACATAACAAGAGTGATGTCAACTGAGGTGAAAGGCTGGTCTCACAACATGATCAGCAGTGTAGTAAACATCAGGTCTTATAATGATAAAGAATTACATGGAAGTCATCCAACACTAGTCCCTATTTTGTGTGAAAATAAACAAAATCACCCTGTGTATTTTCTCTTCCCCTGAACGAATTTTACTGACTATCTAGCATAGCATAGCATATGTCTAATGCAGATAAATCATTTCTATTGCAACTAACACTACACAGTCGAAATGACCCACAAGCTGCGTCCGCTGATGAGACACTGTGGCAGCATCCGTTTTGCAGAATGAATGTAATTACAAAGCGGCCCAGAGGAATTTCAAAACAGGCACAACTGGCTGCAAATGGCACTATTAGTGCATCTCATATTCAAAAGCATTGCCTCTAAAAAACAAACGACTTCAGTCATTATCTACTCCAGTGTTATAGCATCCAGTTGCTCAACTGAGGCCCCTGGTGACCCAGATTCGAATAGAAAGTAACAACCCAAATGCAAAATAAATTAAACTCTTTCCCACTGTGCTGCATTCAAAGATAAAGTGAGCTCACATTTAGAGACCTGAAAAATCCTGTGGATATTTTTTGGGGGGTGTACACAACTCGAGGTAGCGGGCCCTAGTGGTATTGGGGGATATTCCCAGTGGAATTCATGTATTAGAACATAGCATAGCAGTATGGATTGTATTTCTTTCTTTCTTTCTTTCTTTCTTTCTTTCTTTCTTTCTTTCTTTCTTTCTTTCTTTCTTTCTTTCTTTCATTCTTTCATTCTTTCTTTCTTTCTTTCTTTATTTTTTTATTTTTATTTTTTTTATTTATTTACCTAGGAAGCTGCAACATCATCATGTTTTGGTCTTGTTTTTTTTTTGCATAACCCCCTCGTAAGGGTGAGCCGGGTTGATAGAACATCCTATAACACAGTAATTGGTCAAAGTATCCCCCTTTTTCCTTTTAATTTACTATGATAACTACCTACGATACCGGTGGAAGGTGAATAAAATACAAGATCCGCACTATGTAAGATCATCAATGTCATCCATCAGAAGGCTCAGGGAGAAGACGAGGACAAAAATAGAGTGACTGACTGTTAGTCATCAAATTGGGAGCCGACTTTTATTTTAGGTCAAGTCTGTCCACTTGCTTCTTCGTTGGAGAGTGAGATGTGTTTCCAACGCTGCTTTGGAGAACTGAAAAACGCCGAATGAAAAAAGACTGAAGAAAATTCTCTGATCTGATCTTTTATCGAGAGAAAAGTGCTGATCATTTTGTCGTAACAATTTTTGAAAGCAGGATCCAAATAACATCCCACTGTTTACACCTTGTGTCTGGATGATCAGATAAATCTTGGGATAAATCAGTGGAGCAAGATATAGATATAGATAACGTCTCTCTGTATGTTATTTTAGGACGCATTTTAATTTAAGAACAAAGAACTTTTGGAGCAGTGAGAAAAGTCCTCCATGCTGTAGCTGGTAACTCTTGTGCATTGTTTACCATTTTGTCTCAGAGTGACTGTACTTTACTTCATTTTGAGTTGAGCAAGCTGTCAGTGAAAGACAGACAAAAAAAGCACAAGAAAAGAATCCTGACAGGCACATCGAACAAAGTTCGGCAGACCACAGGACGTTGAGCTTTCCAGCTCCACTGTGTCAGCTCATTGTGGAGCTGGAAAGCAAATATAGAAATATGTCATCCGTCATATACTTCAGTGAAGAAATGACTGTGAAATTACGCATTTTAGTCAAAAATGAATTAATTGATAAACCAATGAATAGACAATCTGATTATCCATTCACTACAGCCAGGTTCTGCCAGCTCTGTTACCAATTTTAGAAATAGGCAAGAACAACGTCCTTGTGCCAGTAGATTGCCATGACCATGGCAGGCCTGAATAGTTTTGAATCCCATCTGGAAACATTCACAAACTTCATCATTTATGAAATAATTGAATAGCTTCATGTTAACTGAATGGAGGATTATGGACTTCTGTGAGACATTTGATTCGAAAATACTACAGGGCAGCTCAATTTGCCGTGATTGTGTACCTGACTCTCTTTTCCAGAACTTCCCATCCTCATAAAAGTCGTCACCAAAACTAATTTACAAGTTTTTGTGAGCAAGCAATGTTTTGGAAGTATGATATCTTGCTGAAGCCCAATCATCCCTCTATGAACTTTCTCACCTGCAAGCTTGTATATTTGGTTTATAACAATGCCTTTTTAAGAGCCTGATTCAAGTCAAATCTGGTATGCAATGACAACACTCACCTGTCAACAGCTATCACCACCATAGTGAAGACAGACGCGGAAACAGATATGCCTTGAACCATCCCACTCAGCTTACATACTACATTACCAAACGGCCATCCTGCGGAAAGAGAGAAAAAAAACTGTTATACACGTGTAGAATACAGCTAATAACTTCAAATTCTCTTGTTTGTGATCTGATTGTGATCCAGTAACGTGACAAACTCCAACTCACTGACCTGTGATGATGTTGTCCACCAGCGTGGTTGGCATGCAGAAGATGCCAACAAGTAAGTCGCTGATTGCGAGGTTGAGAATGAACAGATTGGTGACAGTGCGCATGTGCTTGCTGCGCAGCACGATGAAACACACCACCCCATTTCCCACCATGCACAAAACGAAAATAAGAAGGTAGGAGACGGTGAAGACCGCCGCTACAGATGGCCTGTGCAGGTAGAAATCCACATATGTGATATTCTGGTGTGTTAAGGTGTTTTTCTCAAGGCTTGATGTGTTAAATGGGTTTACACCATCCCAGGTTGTGTTGTGAGCTATATTCTGAGTCATTATGACTGTTATTTTGCCAGCCTTTTATTAACTTCGGCGTGTCCCTTCATGTGTTTTGGATAAATATCGAAAGTCCTCCTTTAACAAAATCGACCGATCGTAGAGTGAATCCCCGCTCCACACATTCTACCAAAGGGAATTGAGTCCTGCAGATGAAAAGAGGGAATCAATTGGTAAACTGGATAAAACGAGTTATCAAGAAATCCATAATTCCTATCCCTTGTAATGTGTCTCTTGATTATTGGGGGCTGGTTGATTCAGTCAATTACATCTTCTGGCACACCCTCAAATAGCAAGCAGCCAAGAGAGAAAAAAAACAACCATTGAGTGGTGACAAAAATGGAAAATGACACTTGATTGCAGGTTATATCCCGGAGGGAAGGATTCAGGTTTCAGATGATTTCATATTTTAAGGTTACGCACCACAGGGCATTTGAAAATCTGTTCAGGTTTTCAAAATGGTTTGGCTAATTCCACAGAATATTAAGTTTACCCTTGGTTCCCAAGGACACCTACTAATTATATGACTCTTTTAAAAGGGCCGATAAACTCCCCACCCTGTGAAAATGGTACTCGGTGCAGACAAAAAGTAGGCCAGGTTTATTCTGTGATGAATATTTCCTTTTTCATGGAATGCATCAATAATGAGCATGTGAATGAGTAATTATTCATAAAATGATGTAATCCTGAAAACTTGACATACATGATCATGATTAGATTGACAGAAATATTACGATTGGTTTCCCCAATGATGGAATTAATTTTGGGCTTTAATTATCATTAGATCCTTGACAGTCAGACCCCCTTCCATTGTGCATCAGTCCTCCTTTCCAGTGGAGAGGAGGTTCGATCATGGCTACTGCTGTCATTATTAATACATGTGATGTATCTATGAACATCAAGTTAAAAAAGTTATTACTTATGAAACTATGGAATGTGCATAATCTGATTCTCACTCTTCATCATATACCTGTTTCAGTCATCAATTGATGAGAAAGTAGTAAATGAATCTAAATTAACAAGGAAATAAGGAATTAAATTGATGGATTAGCTGCCAGGAAACATTCTAAACGTCATCTAGGTTTTTCAAACATGTGGTTGGAAAAAGGGATTAAATTTCAATTTCAGAATTTGTGTAAAAAACATTGGGATTTTTTCGCATGAAAATAGAGTAAAAGATAATCCTCACATATATTCTTGAGCAAGTATTTTGCTGAATTTCAAAATATGACACATGACTATAAATGCATCTCTGATATCAGGGGCCACAATGAGATTTAACATTCCAGAAAGGTAAATAGAATAAATAAATCAGTCACCTCGTCCCCTTTAATGGAGCGACCTTTAAAAGCATGGGAATTTTATTCACGGTTGCATCAAAGAATTCTTTTTTCATTTCTTATTTCAGTATAGGTCAAACTTGCAACATGTACCGGGTTTACAAAGTATTCACATATTTATCTCCCTTAAAGTTAGTAACAGTGTACAAAGAGGAAAATTATGGAGAAGAAAGAGACAGTTGCATGGAGAGGCAAAACACCAAGCTCATCCTACCTCCGACTGAAGGCGCTGAGTTCCTCTGTGACTTGAACCAGGAAATTCCACTCATAAAGGACCAAGCTACGCAGATGCTCTTGTCCCTGTGTGGCCGTGTGTGCACAGTGTGCCTGCCAGTCGCACACTGATGCGACGCATATACATTTCAGGGAGGAGAGAAGATCCACATGGGTGAGATGTGCATGTGCACGGGAGCGCAGGTGCTGGAGGCCGTTCATGTCTGGAGACATTTGACTTTGTTTCCTAAGAAATAATGTCATAAGTATTTCACCATTTACGATAGAATATATGCTACTATAAATAAATCATCATTATATTTGATATATATATATCATGACAGAAACTGTTAATGAGCTTTTGTTGCACATTTTGTGTCACACGTTGCATGTTAATTCCCTATTTCATAGTTACAATCCCCTATCAGAGAACTAATATGATTTGTGTAGCAATGTTGTTAGAGTCTATCTTGATGTAACTTATACCATATCTTTCAGTGTTTCTAAACACATGTTTGAGTAGTGTTTTGTTCATGTTCATCCATCTGCTAATACTGTTTACACTTCTGTGTATGTTTACATTCCCTGCATCATTTGAATTTCCCTGCACAGCTACATTGAGTTACAGCAATATTTTTATCATTATCTATTTATCAATACTCATCTGGATCCACAGCAGACGGCAAATTAAGAATTTCATCCTACATGAAAACAAGTTTTCACACTGTACACATGACAGTAAAAACTTTGAATCTTGAATCTGTGTTGTTAATCACAGCAAAATTAAAAATACAATTTTAGTACTTTAAAGACTCTGCATGTATGTGTTGTCAAGTAGGGTGAATCTTCCATTCATGCGGTCTGAGTTTCAAAACGAGATGTTCTGGAAAGAAGCGGTGGAACTTTGTACTTTAATGGACATGTTGACTCAGTAACAGTCAGACAGGAGCTTCAGGAAACTTGCTCATTGTTACATTTCTTGTTTTTGTTCATTCTTGTTACGGATGCCATTTCTCCTGGGTCCTCATTCACACACCTAGCTGGTCTTCCGTTAGTTTTTTCAAGGATTTTACTGAGAAGACACTCAACAGCCCCCTGTCTGCACTCTGGATGTCTAATGACATTGTGTTTGATTAAGTGAGGGTTAGGCCAAATGGCTGTAAGATTCAAATAAATACAAACACACACACACACACACACACACACACACACACACACACACACATACATACATACACACATACATACACACATACATACATACATACATACATACATACATACATACATACATACATACATACATACATACATACATACATACATACATACATACATACATAAAAGTAAGAAAATTAATGGTGTAAACTGGATGGAGGTGTAGAAAGTGAGGTCTCCTTCTAGGCCTCTTGTCTGGCAATTCCGACCTCGACATCCTAATACCCAGATCTTCACTATCCCTCCTCTGTACATGAACAAACAATCTCAGTCTGACTTGATCTCCAGAGCATGTAACAGGGGTGTCAAACTCATTTTAGCTCAGGGGCCACATTGAGGCAAGGGTAAAATCATGACATATTAACTACTGTTAATGTAACTATTGTTCAATTCGCCCCTGAAACCTGGTATCTTTTAGTTTTGCGAGCCGGATTAAACCCATTTGTGGGCCTGATCTGGCCCTCAGGCCTTGAGTTTGACACCCTTGATACATGTGCTGTCCTCTCTGATCGACTTGTTTCTAATCCTCTCCATCCTCCTCACTCCCAAAGAGAACCTCAACATCTCTGCTACCTCCAGCTCTGTTTCTTGTCTTTTCCTCAATGTGTTCATATACATGTTTTTTTCTCATTCACACACGTATTCTGTCCGGCTAAGACTAACCGTCATTCCTCTCCTTCTGAAATCGTGCAGCCACCTGCTCCCCGCTCTCAATGCCGATCACAATATCATCTGCAAACATCATAGTCCATGGTGATTCCTGTCGAACCTAATCTGTCAGCCTGTCCGTCTCCACAGTGAACAAGAAGGGGCCCAGAGCCGACCCGTGATGCATTCCCACTTCCAGCCAGAACTCCTCTGTGACACGAATGGCACACCTCACCACTGTCTCACAGCTCTCATACATGCTCTGCTGTAAGTCTGGCATTAATTAAGTCAAAACAGCCGGAAATGTCAGCTTGGAGAAAACTGAGACGGTCGATAGTGTTATCACCCTATGAAAGTTGGGAGGGGCAACAGAGCTTTCAATAAATTCAGTTCCTTTGCAGCTCCATCATTGTACAGCTTATTTTTCTCATATGTTAGTTGTAAAATGACAACTTGACATACATGTGAACAGCCTGCTGAAGAGAAATAACTCTTACTTACATGTTTAGTAGAAAAAACATATGGAAATTCAATTTCTTAACCACCAACAAGCACAGTTTCAGGCTGTAAGTCATACAAATATCATACGACTTGTATGTATATAATCATAAAATAGACTGCAAATCTCAATTATGACATGCCCCTGAGGTATATGGCTTATGTTAGTTCAAAACACAACTTTGAGAAAATGTGAAAAATGTGTGATAATTTGAGTTCTTTAATTTGGAGGTAATCATTCCAACCCTCCCACTGCCTTCCTGTAACCAACAAAAGGATGACCAGGGCAGATCAGGGCTTTTAAAACCATCTTCTCAACACAGCTATTTCTGATGTGTCTCTTTCAATTTTTATCTTTGACAAGTCACCAAGAAGAGTTATTGTTCTTCTGCATTAACCTGGCAGTGTGTACTTGACGACCTTGTTTTCAATCATTTTTAGCATCTGAGTAAGAAAATAAATGACTTGTGTTATGTGTGAATTATAAAGTTTTTTAGTTCTGTTGAAGCGTGCCTACAACCTATTGTTCATAGCTGCTTAAATCGTATCTTTTAATATCGTATATTGACAGTAGTTGTACACCATCATCATTTTATTAAGCCTGTCGGAGCTGTCAGAGGAAGAGACTGCGGGACAAGACATCCATTTCTCCATGACACAGACTTTGAGGAAACTCCGAATATGCAGCTACTGTAAAGTGACTTACAATATCACTTACAGAGGCCCAGCACCACTCATTTCTTATCTTAAAAATGTTCAAAATAGTATTTTAATAAAAAAAAAAAAAACAAGCAACCACCATTTTCACAACAGCAATGATATTAGTTCAAATGACATTTTATCAGTAGGGTATTTTCATAGCACAAATGAGTGAAAACCAGATCATTTTAGTTGAGTGGCAGATAATCCTAATTAGAATTGCATTCTCCACCATTAAGTATGAATGCAGTAGTGCCCCGATTACATATTTAACTATGAGAAAAAAAAATTGAGAATCATGCTACCAGGCACACATACCCCTGACTAGTCATTTCCAAAAAGCTGACCAGAGTTGATTCACTTGTTTATGAGAATGTAAACTGTGTATCATACATGCACTTCCAGTATAGAAGGTTTAGTTGTGCTGGTATTATACGTGGAGCAGAAAATTATCCCATGCATTCATGTCAGTGTTGCTTTGTTTCTTTGATAGTCTCTCTGCAGTCATTTTAGGCTTAATAGATCCAATACCGTGCTGCTGTTCCCTGGGACATTCTCCTAGCTATTCATTAAGGAACGTTTAATAAAATCAACTGGTCACTGTTAACAGAAAACCCAAGGGACTGTGTGATCAACCCCCCCTGGATCGTGTTTAATGCCAGCCCCACTGGCTGCAGACTGAAGTGCAACTTCATGGCGTGGCACCCGGGTCAAAGGGGTGTAGCAGGGAAATGTTTGTCTGCAAGGACATGGCATTTTGCATAATCTCCAGTTTGTGTCGGCACATGTTCAATTAAGGAGAAACAGCAAAACAGATGCGAACATAGAGAAGGAATACTGAAAAAGCTGCCAGTCACCAGAGGAAGGTTCTTCAGCAGATCATTAAGGATACATTACCTCTGGCTCCTCTCACCTTGGCATTTAGAGCAAGATGTTAAGCGCAGGTCCAGGAATTTGTCAGTGTGGTACAACTCCAAGTGTTCTGTGAAGAATGTTGTTTTGAAAACTCAAGTCCCTGAAATTTAAGGATAAATTCATTCAATACAGAAACAATACTTCAGTTTCATCATTCACTATTGACACCACAGATGGCCAATAGAGATGGGCTGAATGAAATGTAGAGATGGAAATGGCTGCCTCAATTGCCTCCCTGGCAATACTTCTGTGCCTTAACTGCAAAAGAACATCCTTGAAATCACTGAGAGAAATTAATTTGACCAGAGCTCGTGTCGGGAGATGGGGAGCGGTGTGACGCTGTATAGAGCACGTCCGAGCTATCGAGCTCTTTGGGACAAGTGTGGACACTGAAATGCAAATGGTCTTAACCTCACTCTGAATGAAGACGTAAGACATAGAAGAAATGGCGCCCGGGATGAGGATATTATGTGTTTGTGTGTATGTCAGAGCGATTATTATTTGACAATGTCAATGTAATTATTGTTGGGAGGAGACATACAACAATTCACGCAGCTGCACCAGTCAATCCAGTGCAGATTCAGCTTTCCAGTTATTTCAGCTATAAATAGTATGTTGTTGTTGTTTTTCTTTTTTGCTAAAGAATGATTGAGTCTACATAATCTAAGCGGTTTTTCAAAGGTTTTGCATTGGAGTTGTTACGACAGGAACAGTATTTGTAGTTAAAGGCACAGTGATACGTAAACTCAAATCCTTCATTTCACAGCAGCGAGAGTGGACCAAGTTGTTCTCTAGATATAAATATCAGAACAGAGACTGTTCCTTGCCACAGTATGGTATGTGATAGCATTTTAGAACAGATCAATTAAGAATTCAAATGTGGATGGAAGGGGGGGCTGTGCCTCCATCCTGCAGTTATCATACACTGTCTTTGCTTCTCTATGGTATTTTTAAGAATGAAGCTCTTCAGAGGTTCGTTGTTATACACATCTCCTGACCTTGTCCACATTCAAATGTGAAAGGTTTTGCACAAAACTCTCTTCTTTTGAGGTTTACTCTTCCTACTCATGGTATTTGTCACCCTTCCCTGTCCATTTCTAACACCTATTTAAAAAGCTTCACCACACAAGATGAGTGCACAATTACTGACAATGGAATCCAAAATCTGGTTTCTTTGCAGGTTGTTGTTTTTTTTTTGTCAAAAAAATAAATATGCACCCCCCAAAACCTTTGCTTTCAATTACTTGAAAAAATGATAAATGTTGACAAAAGAAAATGGTATCCAAAACCAGCTGTCTTAAATTAAAAAAAATAAATAATAATAATAATAATAATAATATGTGCTTGCCTTTGTTTTAAGTTTGGGATGAAAAAAGAAGTGGAAAAAAAAAAAAAAAAAATATATATATATATATATATATATATATATATATATATATATATATATATATATATATAAAAGACATTTTTAACTCTGTCTCCTTCTAAAATT